>VCJN01000023.1:0-52691 GCA_006384855.1 Tetraselmis striata | reverse complement strand
GTAGGAATAAGGTCCCCTTCCCGGAATAAGAGCTGGTGGGCAAAGGCGCGCGCACTTGACGTCCCGCGCAAACTGTACGCTTGGCGGTGGCTGAAAGGGCAGCCCCTGCACGAAGGCGTCCGACAGCGCGGCGGAGGTGAGCATGAGGGTGCTGCCCAGCCCGCTCTGCATCAGCTTCGGGTACCCCGCCACCGTGGGCGGGCAGCTGAGCGGGTGCTGCCGGCTGTGCAGCGCCGCCGTCAGCGCCGCCGAGCGCCCCTCGTCCTCCCACCAGCTCACGTCGCCTGGAGCACCGGCAGGGCAGGGCGGCAGCGCGCACTGCGTCAAGCACCGTCCAGGGCGTAAACGAACATTGTCCCCCCCCCCCCCTCTCCCGGCCTCCCCCTCTCTCCCTTCTGAGTGGCCACTATACGTTTGGATGAGTTCATGTACCATTACTTCCGTTTATGATGTGTGCGGCTATCTCTTATCATTAAACGTAGACATGCATACCGTACAGTTATGTATGATGCATGTCTACGGTCCGGGGCCAAAAAATATCGAATTGTTTTGCACTTTCGCGTCGTTATGTTCGTGCTGTTTTCTGACTTAAATGGTTTTAAAGTTTTAATAGTTTTTCCTCTTTGCCGGGGGGAGGGGGGGGGGTTCAAAAACGTTATTCAACCGCGGACCGTTTGTGATTGCACAGTACACGGATGCGTGTATCTGCAGAATATATGTATTCTGAGGATACAGGCGCATGAGTGTTTGTATTACATCCAGACCATAGGATAACGCACTGTGTCCCCAAGCCCATAGGGGGCACGAGGCCGTCCTGTGTCGTAAACACACTTTTTGATTCACCCCCCCCCCCCTCCTTCGTGAATGGGGGAACACTATGAAGCAGATGAAATACATCAGAACACACCACAACTACACCACATGAATCTGTGCACAACTATGTTGCGAAGGTATTAGTATTTTTTAGACCGGCGAAGAACCCAACTAAATGGCACAGTGTATGAGAGTGCGGATGGCGGCTAGCTCAATAGCAGGGCAGTTCATGCCAGGATGAAGACGCTGGATGAAGCGCCAACATCAAATTTGCCGGCTGGATTGCGCGGTGCTGGATCCTAGGGGGCGGCCACCGGCGCTCACCCAGGTGGTCCTTGGGCGGCAGGTACTCCCAGGCGGAGAGCAGGAAGGTGTCGCACTGCCGGCCGACCCAGTCGGGGTGGCACTCGCACACGGTCGCCTCGCACGCGGAGCCGTCCGCGCCCGGCGGCTGCGCGCATCGGCAGTCGCCATGCACGCAGTACCTGCGCAGCTAGCCGCAGCCGCGGCTCTGATCAGCAGCCATGCCGCGCCACACTGTTTACCAGGAACCAAAAAAAAACGCACTTTTACATATATTCCCGCATGATTGCCATATTTGGTGGAAGTATAGCACTTGATATCAAGACGGGAAATATGCGTGTACACATACATTTGCATAAACATATCCATATACAAGTACGCATATGCATATATAAATACACATTAATGTGTGTATTCCATGGCATGTGCGGGAAGCGACAGGTGATGGTATAGAACGATGCCCACGGAAACACTGCGGACGTGGCCCTTGTGGAATTCTCATTTAATAGGAGCTGTCACAGGCCGTCAGACAATGGTCCGTTGGGCGCCGCCACCGCGCACCTGTCGCACTCCCACGGCACCAGCGCGTGCACCTTCACCTCCGCCAGCGTCAGCGGCCGCGCGGCCGCGCCGCCCAGCGGGAGATCGACGCGCAGCACGCGCGCGGGCTGCCGCAGCCCGCCCTCGCTGCGCCAGGTGTGCGCCGCCTCCACGGTGGCGCTCCAGACGGCGGCGCCCGCCCCAGCCCCTGCCCCCATGCCCCCCGCTGCTGCCCCCGCACCCCCACCTGCAGCAGCAGGCCCATTCACTGCCAACATTAGCCGAGCGGGGACATCTGATTTCACGATTTGACATGTCACATCGCCGCTTTGGATGCCAGTGTACCTATGAGGACCGGTAATCTCAGCCCCTAATTGGGCTTGTATACCATATATAAGAACACCGCTGTAGTTCCGCCATAGTTTTGTCTGCATTCAACACCTGGCAGGCAAGGCAGGCCATACCGTACAAACACAAACGGCCCGCGGACAATAATGTCTTTGTCCCCCCCCCCCCCCCCCCCCCCCCCCCCTGCGAAGGAAAAGCTAATAAAAAGGAGAAGTCAGCAAAATATAGCTCAAATATTGCGACGCAAAGGTGTAAAACAATTCATTTTTGGGGCTCCGCTAATAGTATTTAATTGTACGGTATCCGCGGCGTGCTTATTCCCTTGTTGGCCCTCGAAAATGCTGAACATGCCGCTTGTGAAGGATGGAATGCATGCAGGGTGCAGGGACCTCCCCCTCCCCCCCCCCCCCCCCCCCCCCCCCCCGCCTTCATCTGTGCCATCACGTTGTCTCCTTCTCAGCTCAGGGTTGATAGGCGCACTGGCCCATTGGGCAAGACACGAAGAGCATGGAATTTTGAGCGAGGTGGGGGAGGGAGGGTGCGCACCATCGTCAAAAAGGGAGAAGCGCAGTGGCGGGTGGTCAGCGCTGTGCTCCGCCATCAGCTCCTGGATGGGTGTGGAGGGCTGCACCCAGAATGGGGGGGGGGGGGGGGGGGGGGGGGTGAATGAGTGGGCAGCAGCCACTTCAGCGGCAATGCATTGCAGAGGGGAATCCAGCAACCGGCGCATTCCTAACTTGTTTTGCCTCTACATGTTACAGCTACAACAGTCAACCTCGGAGAACATCGAGTCCTACTGCGCGGCTGGTGGGATCTGGCGGTGTGCCCTGCGCCGCTACCCGGGTTACAACCTCCGAGCCCCCCCCCCCCCCCCCCCCCTTTCCTAAGGTTAGAGGCCCCACAGCGTAATCAGGCGGCCAGATGAATCGACGATCTGGCATGATGCGAGCGCGGCGTGGGCAACACTTGCCGTAGTGGTGGCGCTCCAGACACTCGTCTTGCCCCCCACCATGCCCAGTTAGCCGCGAGGGCCGGGCGCCGCCCAAAAAATTGGCTGATTCTCCAAGTTTGGCTGTTGTTACTATAGCAGCCCTGGGTCTGAGTCACGCGTAACTCCATTTCCTCATTCGAACCCCAAAGGGCTTCTAATGCACCAACCAGGTACACTCGGAACACGCCCAGTCGATATTGCCCTCAGTGGGAGAGCCAGGAGCCACTTACATAGACTTAATTAAACTTAACTATAGACTTGATTAAAGACTTAAACGTAACAATAGACTTTGTAAATACTATAACTATATAATATACTTATGATACGGTCAGCAGCGCCAAAACTAAGGATATATTTTGCACCTTCGCGTCGGAGGCTTCACGCTGTATTCATGCTTTATTCTAACTTATTTCTCCATTTAAATAGTTCTTTCCTCTCTGAAGGGGGGAGGGGGGGGAGGGGTCGAAACGGGAATTATCCGCACACCACTGTGGTTGTACGACAATGATAAACTTATATAGCTACTGCGCCGACCTCAGGTTCAAGTCACCGCTTCTCATCAGCCATCAACCGTCGTAAGAAGTTCAGTGTCACACTTCACGGGATGCTTTGAAGGCGCGCTTTGATGGCTAAATTGTATATGTGACAAAGGCTACTTCGGCACTCTCACTCACACTTGGCATCTTTCCCGGTCACCACCTCTGCATGTCGCCGGCTACACGACGTTTCAACCCCAATTCTACGTTTAATTGGCGTACTATAGTCGAGCTCCACTGAGCTTGGGACGGCTACGTGACTCGCAGAAGTTTGGTGAGGTCCGAGGGTCAAATATTGGAGATCGCCCGAGATCGCTTGACAAAGGTCGTCACCGTCAGTCAAGAGTTCCTATGCATGCATGAGCGCCCGCCACTGTAGCGCTTACCTTGTCCTTATCCTTCCCCTTCCCGCCCTTGCCCTTGCCCTTGCCAGGCTTGGGCTCCTTCCGGCTCATCGCGTCCGCCTGGTGCGCCTGCATCGCCGCCGCGGTGATGGCCTCGCCCGCCGCGCGCGCCGGCCACGCCTCCACCGCCGTCACCAGCGCCGCGCCCGGCAGCTGCAGCCGCCACCACGGCGCCGCCTCCGCCCGCGTGCGCGCCACCGGGTACAGGCGGTGCTGCATCGCCGCCGCCTCGTGCGCCCCGAGCTGAAAGCCCAGCGTGAGCCCGTCCAGCGCCGCTGCCGCAGGGCTGGTGACGCCGCCGGCCGCTGAGAGTCCGCGGCACAGTGCTCATCTGTCAGAGGCCGCCCCTTGGGGCAGAAGGTGCTATATGACGTACAGTCTGCAAGGATATTGTATAAAGTCGAACATCTGTTCATTATTATACTTCACAATAATGACAATAACATCAACACCATTATGCCTTCAGAACACTGTTAACTCGTTCCGCTCTTGTTATCCAACGTGATCAAAAAGTTCCACGGCTTCATGGACCGAATTAAATGCTTTTAATACGAATAAAGCCGAATAAGCCGAATAAAGCAATATAATTAATACATTTAGAGTTGGTTTAATGCAATCGAATGTTATATGTCCATTTCTATAACAATGCTTGGAAATATATTAAATATTCCAATAATTATCTTCATTTTTTCACCATCTTTGCAATTTGAATCAGAAAGTGGCGATATTTTCAAAGAAGACTTCAACAGGAAACTCTCCAATTTCAGCAAAGGTGTGGGGTGGCGGGGGGGGGGGGGGGGGGGGGGGGATGCTTACCAGCAGTGGAGGACTGCGAGGCAGTGCCGAGGTGGCCCACCTCCACCTCCACCGGCGCCCCTTCCCGCAGCCCCACATGCCTACCGCGCGCCGAGCGCACCCCGCCGCCCCCACTACCACCCCCGCCGTCACCGCCACCCCCACACTCCGCCTCGTGCATGAACCTGAGGCGCGGCGCCGGTGATCAGCGCCACATCGCCCCCCCCCCCCCCCCCCCCTTCAACCCCAACGTTCTCACCCTCTGGCATCCCTGAGCTAACCAGGGCAAGGCAAGGCAAGGCAAGCAGCTCTATCATTCACGAAAAGAACACGGAAACACGGCCGTCTACCTGCGCCGCAGCTCCTCCGCCTCGGTGTCGCCCACTGGCCCCCGCCGCGCCAGCCATTCCTCAAAGCTGCGAAGAGGCACACAGCGGCGGGCGGGGTGTCGCGCACGGGTCGCGCCGGATAAGGGCGGTGCAACAGGGCAACGGTGGGTGGGTGGGTGTTGCCCGTCATAATGCAAACGCCGCGGGCACCCACAGAAAGCTTACGGACAGCCTGTGTGGCGGATACTACAACGAGGAGACACAGGCCAGCGGACGCCCTTGGTGGTGGTGGGGGGGGGGGGGGGGGGGGCAACCACGCTGTCGCAGCTGTGAAACCAGGAGGGGGTGGAAAATTTTCCAGTTTGAAACTCGAGCCCGTCACTGGCCTCCAAATAATGTTGCAAAATGCTTTGGCAACTTGCTTGATGACTATAATGGAGCGTCGCCTACCTAAACACTTCGTCGCTGAAAGACCGTCGTACAGAAGCTGAAAATGTTTTACTGGTGCCAGTCATGTGTCGAGCGAAGAAAACAACTAGGACGTTAAGCGCTGGGAAGGGAGACAGGCGCCGGGACGAGGGGGGGGGGGGGGGGTGCACGCGTGCTGCAAGCGTCGCACCTCGCCCGCAGCACGGCACGTGCACCCTCCTGCAGCGGTACGCAGCTCGCCTGGCTCGGGGCGCTGCCAGCGCCCGCGGCCGCCGCCAGCAGCAGCAGCAGCCCGACCAGCGCCGGCGCAGTGGGCATCCCGCCGCCCGCACCCGCCGACGGGGCCTCGCGTCTCCCGATGACGCAGCAAGCGCTACGGTCGCGGTGGGTCTTGACTTTATGGGCTGGTTGGAAAGTTTCGAGGTGAGTCTGGCTCGGACTTTCTTGGAGGTGGTTGGGCTCTGTGCTGGCGGTAGTTGATGGAACGCGCCGGCATGCGCGCCGGCCGGCCGTGCAACTGCTGATGCTGACGCTGCCGGGGCGCCTTGCCTGCGAGCGTTATTATGTAGCGACTACGACTCGATGGGTATTCTACGACTATAATGTACTAATTTAAGTCAATATACGAGATAGTGACGGGGTAAGTTCTGTACAAGAATACAAAAGCAATAAATGTGAGAATAATACGAAATAATCCTTATTACACCGTGAACTTAATACTCGAAGAGGGACGGAGGGCGGGTTGTGCAGGCACGAGACCAGCACAAAACTAAGAGTGGTCCAGTCTAGCGGACGATGACTGTTTTGTAAGATTTGATGGGTGCGGAGGCGACCGCCATTTTCGCCATGGGCGGCATGCAAGGTGCCGTACATCAGCCTGTCAGTGCTAAAGCACTAGTGCCAAAGCACCGATGCTAAAGCACAGTATTGGTGTCGACCCCCGCATACCCTAGGCGCAAGGAGGGGAAAAGGAAACCCCAAGAACACAGCTCTAAACATCATTTCAATGGAGGTAGTAGGCAGGGAAGATGAGCCACTACCTCATTCTTCAAGTTTGCGGAGGGACGGGGCGGCGTCCGACGGAGCGGGGGCGTTGCCGAGAAGGTTGCGAAGGACCACAGGAGGGTAGAGCCAGCCAAATACAAGCGCCGCGGCACGGGTAGGAATCGTCGTCCGGTCGATGTAGTCGTTGATTACTTCAAAATTGCGGGCCCAACCGCCCCGGTGGCGGACTTTGTCCATGGGCACGTCTGCTGCATTTGCGCCATATGCCGCGCCCTTTCGTAAGGAGTGCGAGGTCCACACGAATCCTTCGGTGGGGGGGGGGGGGGGGGGGGGGGGCTCGATTGATGCGGGCGACGGTCCACGTCAGCCAGTCGCCGAGGGTGGAGGCGTTCCAAATGAGGGGCGGTGTAGCCATGTCGCGAGGGAGCGCCCAGAATCGGTCCGGTTGCTTGGCGGAGGGGGCTTCCCGGAACGCTGCGTCTTGGTAAGCGATCAAGCGGCGGAGTAGAAGGGCTGTCCACGCGGGCACAGCGGTGGCATGGATTTGGAGTAGGGGCTTGAACCCATCTCGACGCTTGCGATGTCCACCCTTCTCGCGTCAACGAAGAGGGTAATGTTATGGGTGTCCACGGCCATGTCGCGGAGTCGGCAGGAGACGCTGGACTCGCCACGGGAGTAAAATATAAATGTTGAGCATACCGCGGCGCCCTCGTGGAGGATAGTGCCGTAGCCGGGGTGGTCATGGGAAGGTTAGCAAGGCTGTCAAGGATGTTGGCGATGACGTCACATGGAAGGGGGGCGCGCCGCAGCTCCTCGCTAGTCTTGAGCTACTGACGGATTTGAAGTGCCCGCGTCAAGTCACCGATGGCTAGGCCGGTGGCCGGGGCGTCTTCCCGACCGGTGTGACGCTGGAAGGTATTTATGGCTGAGAGGTAGGGTTGCAGAGAGCCGGCACCGATGGTGCCGTGCTCCGCGATCCAGGCGAAGTAGCGGACGCAGGTAGCCTTGGTGCAGTCCAAGGGGGGAAATGCCTTGGCCGTCGATGCAAAACTCGGCGAAGAGACGAATCTTGCCTTCGTAGTTGGAGTTAGTAGGTGTTGGCCGTGAGCGAGGTAGTCAGCAGATCGAGCACCCTGGCTCCCCAATTGTCTGTGCCGTGGAGAGTCACGATGCTACCTCGCACGACCTCGCTCTAGGGAGCCTTTGCTGCGGCGTCGGCGATGAAGTAGGTAGGTGCCTTCGTGGTGCGGCGACACGCCGGAACGCGCCGTATGCCGCGGCCAAGTCTGAGGGTGGCGCTCGCCGGCTGGGGTTGGCCGAATTACGGGCGGCACGAAGCTGATGCCGTGACGGCAGGGTACTGTAGCCGCTGACCTCGTAGCGAGCATCGCGTGAGTACCGGGCTCGTCTAGCTGCATGTGAGAGGCCGCCGCGCAGACGGTGGTTGAAGAGGGTTAGCGCGGCAAGTTGGGGAGGCCGCGCCAAAAGGAGGGAGTCGGTGTTGACTCGTGATGTAGATGTTGAAGGACATGATAGCGCCAGAGGGGTTGCCTCTGGCGAGGGTAAGGGGAAGATGACGGCTCGCGTAGGAGGGTCAGTGGTGAAGGAGTCCCGCTCATGCCGACGACTCTAGTGGAGCGGTGCCCGGAAGGCGCGCCCAGAGGCGTGCCCTCGAAACGCAGCTGCCGGGGGTCGGCACGGCGGAGCACCCTATCATTCGGTCCTGTCGACCGAAGGGGGCTCAACCTTTGCCTTGCTAGAGTCCTTGGTGGCGTCCTTTGCAAAGGTGGCTCGTGGCGCCGCCGCCTCGCGCACCGGGCGCGAGGTCTTGAAGTTTTCCCGGCTGCCGCCGCCACCGTCCTGGTCGCGGTCGTTGCGCCGGAGGGCGCCGCCGGTGGTTTTCGCGGCGCTCGCGATGTTGGCGTCGTAGATGCTGTCCTTGTGAGCTACATTAGGTCGGAGAACTCATGCGACCCCATGTTCTCGATACCAGGGCGGAAGTAACTCTCCCGTACGACGTGGAGCGCGAAAGTGTCGCCGTGGTGCATCTATGTGTCCCAATACTTGCGGAGGTACGCCGGACGGAAGCGATGGCCGTTGTCGATGGCTGTGGACGATGTCCTCGAGCCGCTGCCCGAAGGCCGGAGTAATCCCCTCGGTGACGCATGCCGCCGCCAGCAACTTCCGCTCGATGGGCGAGCCCAGCGATGAAAGCCCCGTAGCACGCGGCGTGGTAGTATTCATCTGATGCCGGCCGGAGGCGAGGGTTACCAAGCATGTACTTGAGTAGGACACGGTCGAGGGCGGTGGGGTAGAGCCCGGGGCGTGAGTCGCAGATAAACTGTCGGGAGGGATCCCATTCTTGAAATCTGGCAAAGCCGTAGCGAGGACGGGTTTCCAATTGATGAGGTACTGTGGTTCGCTCGAAGGGACGAAGGGAGCACGCACGGACGTTCGGGTCCATACCACCGGCGCGGGACTCGTTCCCGCCCGGAATGGCGGCCTCTTCACCGGCGGCTGCCGGCGGCATAGGGGTCTCTTGAGTGGTGAAGAACATGGAGAGCTGCTCTTGGGTTAGTTGCTTCAATCTTGTATCTTCCGCCTTACGACGCGCCGCCGCGACGGGGTCGTGGTCTGTAATTGCAGTTCCGACGCCCTCGACATCCGCCGCCTTGCCGACGTCGACCATCTTGGGGTCGGTAGGTGAGCCGTGGCGTGTCATCGCAAAGGGGTCGTCGGGGAGAGAGCCGCGTGGAGAAGAAAGGAAGAGCCTCGGGTTGAGCTGGTCATGTGGTAGCAGCACGAGCGGAGGGTGGAAGGTTTAATACCGTTTCCAAAGGCATGAGCACTATGCACATCGGTACCGACGCGAAACCGTGAGTTAGTGTTGTATGTGCAGGCAAGAGGCCAACACACAACTAAGAGAGTGGTCCAGTCTAGCGGTCAATGATGGTTTTATAAGATTTGATGGGTACGGGGGCGACCGCCATTTCGCCATGGGCGGCATGCAAGGTGCCGTACATCAGCTTGTCAGTGCTAAAGCACTAGTGCCAAAGCACCGGTGCTAAAGCACGGTATTGGTGTCGACCCCCGCATACCCTAGGGGCAGGGCGGGGAAAACGAAGCCCCCAGAACACAGCTCTAAACAGAACGATTCCTTCTTTTTATTGCGGAATATTGCGGAAAGGGTTTCATTACCGGCGGCGTATTGGACGACTGACAGTAGCATGTGATCTCCGGCGAAACCCGGGAATCGAACACCATTTCTTATTGATTCCGCGAGGAAACAAGGCGTAAAGGAAAATTGAGGATTAGATAGAGCTAGTATCGTTTGCCAGAGGAGCGCGTGACTTGCCACAAGGCACCCGCCACACCTAACGAGCTGGGGGGATGATGAGGTGGGAGCGAGAAGCGCTTCAGGTACCAGGGTACTTCCACGGTGCCCGTACCGTAAATGACTCGGCAGCGCAGTGCAGGACTGGTGTGAATTACAAAAAGGCCAGTAACAACACAGCAAGCCGCCGGACTCTCGAACCCCTGGTACTGGCAGCACACTTTCAATAAAGCGGCCGCGCCGTGGCCGCGCGCGCGGAATATCGTCGCGCGCTACCGGAAAGCACAGGTACGGGTACCAGTACGAGTACCTGCCGATAGTTTATTATTATGTAATTCATAGTACAGTACCAGTATAGTACTGGTATTCGCGGTCCTCGTACTCGTACTACTATTAACTAATCTGAGCTCTGATTAATTAATAGAATCCTTAGACAGGGGCCGATGAGAGAGTAGCAGGTATCGAGGATTCTCCGCCCCCCTGCTCATAAAACACTCCGACCCGCCTGCCCGCCGCCCCGCCTCGCAGCAGGCAGATTACACCCCACTTTGCTCGTGCGTATCTAGCTGTGCATCCCTGCGTTCTGGCACAAACTCAAGCCACGCAACGAACGCGAGCTCACGGCCGAAGCCGCAGCCTACGTAATGGAGAGCGAGCACTGGTGTCGGCCGCGGGCTTACGGCGTGAGCAGCAGTGAAGCAGGTGCGGAGCTCGGCGGCAGGGCTGCGAGCGGTTTGCTGCACCGCTTTGTCCCCGTAAGCAGTTGTATACGGCTCTCTACGAGTATCGTCGTCCCCACGTACATCGGCGGGAAAAATAGAATATATATCCCATTAGCATTTCAATTATTTGCAGATTAAAATCCCGAGACTTTCAGTTACGGATTCAGGTCTACACAATGATAAGATATATAAAGGTTGGGTCGCGGCGCGCTTGGTGGGTGCTGCTTGCTTGGCAATCAACCGACATGCCACCACCTCGCTCGCTGCCTACTGCTGCTGCCACTTTGTCGTCCCAGCACCCTCCGCCGTGGACCCTGGCCGATAGGTAGCGGGTGAATGTTAAAGTCTGAGTGAGACTGATTTCCTGCGCGCCCGCCCTCCGGCAACCCACGGCAGCCGCGGTGGAGGCGGCGAGCTCCGGGCGCGGGCTGTTGGGGCGGCGCCACTCCGTTTCCGCGGGCATCTTCGCGGCGCGTTCCGTCCGGTGGGCGGAGCCCCTGGAGGTCGGCCCCGCCCCTCGACGCAACCCGCAGCATCGTGAGGTGATGATCCCTTCCCCGGGACAGAAGGATAATGATCCCGTGCTGCGTTTTTGAGGTGAAGCAGAGTAGACAGTGGGGTGGGGGTTATTGGGCAAGCCATGCATCTTTTCGGCGTATCTCACACTCGTACCGGCGGTAGCACACGTCGACGCCGAGCAGTATTCGTACTGGTAATGGTACTAGCACACTGCTTACTGTCATCAGATTCTCCGCGATCAGCAGGTTAAAGGATAGTTTCAGACGACCCTACCTGCACTCTAATTAATACCCTTACCACGCTTTTAATCCTTATATTCTTGTCGCCGCCCCGCAGGCGCTCCCGCGTCGATCCATCTTGAGCACGAGGTCGTTGGCGTCGCGGCCGCCGGGCTCAGCAAGCCACACCTCGCGCACGCCAGTATCCGCGCAGTCGACGAGACCGGCCGGCACGCCTCCCACGCGCCGCTACAGCGACACGCAGGCGCCGTCGGCGGTGGCCACGCCGCCACCCAGCAGCCGACGGAAGGCGCGGCCGATGACGCCCCGCTACCAGCGCTCCTCCGCCGCGTGCGCTGCCGCCCCCGCTTCGGCCTCCCCCACCAGCCGCCTCACCTCCGCGGCGTACGCCGCCCGGGCCAACAGCTCCACCATCGCCGCTTCCAGCGTATTGGGAGCAAGCGCGCGAGCTTCATTCTCTGCGGAGCGCGCGGGGCGCGACCCAAAAGCGCTGGAGAGTGTGAAGACCAGGTGCGGCGGCGTCCAGGGGTAGTAAGGGTGACTAACGCTGTGGCGGGGGCGCTTAAGCTTGGCCATCATTCTAAGAGCGACTGAGCAACCCTCTCGGCCGCCGACGCAGGCACACCGCCGCTCCGGGTCCCCGCGCTTCGACGGAGGTTCGCCGGACGCAGACAGTGGCGGAGAAGCAGGCGGCGCGCTCGGCGGCGGCGGGCGCGCTGCTCAAGGTGGAGGGCATCCCCGGCACGCACTCCCACTCGCAGTCGCCGGTGGGGCACCTCGGGCAGACCTGGCCGGCCGGACGCGCCGTGCACCCAAGCGCGCTAGGTATGTGGCTTCATTACACACCCTTTGTGCACAGACTTCATTTAGACCTTCCTCGGTGCGGCGCTTCTTACAGCTACAGCCGAGTGCGGCTCAACCATCCGCACGCCTGCACATGGCGGCTCAACCATCCGCCTTTCTTACAACCTCATCTCCGCGTTCGTCGGTTGTTACACTACGTGTTACAACCGGTTCGCAACGACCAAGTTTCGCGCGTGTACGTTACGCACGGGACAGGCGCTACAACACATGCTAACCCTGTGCATTCAGCGCATGTGTTGCAGTGCCAATCGCCATATAACTGGAAATAGGTGTGTATATGTATGTGTTGCTGATATTGCTGCGTACGTCACCATCATATAAGCTGACGCCCGTCACCACCATCATTATTCTATGCATCGTTTCTGACATTCTTCTTGAACCCATGTTGCGACGATTCCCAGCCTCACGCCTGCCTCTCCCCCTCCGCCCATTGTGTTCTGCAGCTGCAAAAGGCCTAGCGGCGCGCGTGGGTGGCAGCGCGGGCGGCACCGTCCACTCGCACTCCACTCGCCGCATCAACCCCAACCGCCTGGTGCCCTCCTCCGTGCCGTCACCCACCGCGTACCCGTACTACGCCGCCTCGCGCCAGTCGCTCATGCCCGGAAAGGCGGCCCGCACCGTAGCCACGCACAGCTAGACAGGGACCACCATCCACCACCTGGGTCCCGACTCCTTTAACAGCGACTGTCGACACACGCGCGGGGATTGCGACAGGGGGACTGTATATGTATTTATATTGATTGCCTCTTTAGGCATGTAAAGGTCATCAGAATTGCGCCATGCATAGAGATGCAAGTCACGGATGTTGCGCTGATGCCTCCTTGCTGATGCTTCAAGATCCTTTGCTTTGAAAATACTCTGTAGCTGCATTGATACACGCCCGCCGCGTGTGTCGACGTGTACGTGCACGATGTAGATGTATAGTTTGCACACGATTTGGATCTCACCCACTCCGAAAGCTTCAGAGAATACAGTACAGTCAAACTGTTTGGGCAGGGAGTTGTCATCTGTTTCCCTCGTCACTCCTCCACGTCCGCTCTTCCGAGTCGGACTAGGATCACGGATACCGTTGCAACTGCCCAGGATGGTGTTCGCTGCATCACATAATTGACAACTCCTGGCTGTTTTAAGTATTTGCAATGCGTGATACATCGTGTGCCAGTATTATATGGTTAGGTCATGGGCACTGCTAGTCCCAAGTGCATTCACGTTCCTCTGCCAGTACGGGATATGTAGAAGAGGCATATGTGCGTGTACGTAGTCATTACAGCTATGTGTCCAGGCGCATGCAGTCGGCATTATCAGCCCAGTCCCGGGACAGGGGTGCATGCGTTCCTCTCTGGCTTGATTGCAATTATTACCGGCACCACAGTCTCCTGGGGTCCATCTGAACATGGCGACCGCGAAGCTACTCACCCCTCATTCAGCAGGTCACTGTGTCCATGCAATGAAACACTGAGACGCATCTGCAGTTATTTGCCCATGCGCCTCTGGATGCTCTGAATTCGCCCAAAGACCGGAGGCAGCATTGTGGATACCAGGGGAGGTATGTATGAAGACCTGATCATGCTGTGCACTCCGGGTTCGCGCTGCGGGACATGCCCTTGCAGCCCAGGTAGCGCCATGGGGTGTAGCCCTTGGAGCAGCAGCACGACATACAGCGGCGCACCGTTTCCTCGCTGGCGTAGGAGTGGCACACGCAACAGCCGTCACGCTGGCTGGCGCCCGGCGACCAGTGGTCCTGCCAGTTATCCCAACTGCAGCCCGTTCCCTGCGCACCGCCAAAGCGTGAGAGCGCTGCAGGTGAGTTCACAGGTGGATGAGGAGCGGGTGCAACCCGCAAGAAGGCGTGCTTCGTCGGCGCTCTTACCCCACTGGAACTCTCTGACTCAGAGTTCGCGCTGCCACTTTCGATCGCCTTTGGCGCAGGCGCCGAAGCGGTACCGTTCTCCACTGGTCTTTCCTCCGTCGGGTTGGCGTTCGCTGGAGTCGCACGGAATAAGGAGGGCACATCCACCGGCGGCTTCAATTGCGTAACGTTTGCGTCTTCGGCAACGGCGAAGTCAAAGGTGGCGCCGAAGCCTGTGAGTTCGTCGGCCACCCGTAGGTCATTGTCCGGGCCCACCAACACTATGTGAGGCACCTCGGCGTCGGTGGCGGTACTTGTCACCGGCTCGCCGTTGCCATCCTCTGCGCCTGACGTCGCCGACGCGGCAAGCAGGCACACCGCGGCGAGGACAACGCCGATGCGAGGGAAGGACACCGTCGACGGCATCCCAGCTGAAGCCTCCCAAGGACACACGAAACTCCGCGCAGCGCTAACACCGGACCGTTGCAGTTCAATCGGCGGCCTATCCCGCGTGTTCTTCGCTCTGGGGTAATATATATTCAGATAGCGCCACGCGCCTTCTACTTCCGCTGTGGCCCTGAAGCTCCTGCCTGTCAGTCGACAGACGACGCACCTTTCCGGGGCTTCACCGTGAAATGGCGCCACGTCGCGGAGGGCTCGCTGCCTACAATTGTCCAGTGGCACGCTGGCTCGCTGAGGCTCTGGGCAGCAATCCAGCAAGCAAGGATCGCCTCACCGGGGACCGTCGACTTCGGCGGGCTGGCGGGACCGCCAGAGCCACTAACCCGTACTAATTAAAGTAATAGTGAAGTTCGCCCCGGGTCACCGGCAGAAGCCGCCCCAGCGCTACCTGTACTTGACCCCTTGCACCGACTGCAGTCGTACCAGTAGGTCTGGCAGTCATTAGACCCGTACTAATGTTAGTTAAAAGCCGGTGAATGAATCTGCTCGCAGTTACGAGGAGTGGATGCTCCGATAGATGGACTATATCATTTGGTTTAAGCATTAATCAATATACAAACATCATATTCAATATTATTTATTAATAATGCATAATAGCGACTATAGCAGTGTCGTCAGTGCTGTGAGAATTAAAACAGTTTTAACATTCTCACGTATCGAAAGATAATCGTTACAGATAGTGTAACCCATCCAGCGACGACGACCACTCTAGCGACCCTGAACATACTTGTTTTAGTACGTAAGCGGCTGCAGAGGTTTGCGAATTTCTCGCCCAAGCGCACCGAGAGTCCGGGCGGGACGCGTCGTCAACCGGGCGGCAGCATGCCGCCGCCAGCAAGCTAATCACCCCCGCAGAATTTACCAACAAGGAACGCCAATGGCCGAAAAAGTCTGTGTGGGTCCTCCAAGCACGTGCCACCGGAGCTGCCGTGCATGAACAACGTCGCAGTGATGCGCGCGCAGAGGGCGGGCAGGCAAGCGGCGGCAGCGGCGAGACACCAGAGGGGCGCAGCGTTTAGTTTGGGGACACATACGAGTGCTCACACAGCGCAATGACAACCACAATAGGGGCAAAGCGGCGCAGGTGAGCCAGGCGACGGCGCTGTCTGCGCGTGCCCCGCGCTCCTGCTGGTCGCTGGTCGCTGCTGACGGCGGGTGTATGCGGGCAGGCGCGCGCCCCGGTGGCTGGCCACGGACGGCCTCATCAGCGCCGCGCTGATGCTCCTCACCGTGGGAATCCTGTACAAGGTGCGCGGCCCGGCCCGCAGGTCGCAAGTGCCCGGCCCGAATCGCGGTTCGCATGGTTGCCGCTGGTGGGAGCGCCGAGAGGGCGATGCCAGCAATGCCGAGACGGCGCGTGGAGCGGTCGGGGGGGTCGGGGATGTACATATGTCCAGAGTTGCTGCCAGATAGCTAATGATACATAGAGGGCGGGGGTGGCGGACTGGAGTAGAGCTGAATTGGGTGGAGCGTCACACCCATTTCTGAATGCATTAGTCATCCCATTTTTAGTTCACACAGCCACATGTACGCAAGCGTCGGCTTTCATGCCGGTGGCTCAGCCTCGCAGCTCGCCACCACTGGCCGGCACACATGCGGCTATCGACATGCGTGTGTGCGCAAGTGGCAGGACAGGTGCCGGCGCGATGGCGGGGTGGCGGGGAGGTAGCTGATGGATGAGCTCTGCGGGGATAGATGATGGCCGCCCGTTGCTGCCGCCATAGGCCCTCCAAACATCCCACCCGTAAGGCTGGCCGTGGCATGATTATGGTGTCCACATTATGGTGTTCGCATAGTTAGGCATGGTTATTATACCAGACAATTCTAAGCATATAAAACACACTGAGGATAGATAAACAATATGAAGACATCAACCAAACTAAGCGCACTATTACACTAAGGATGGACAGCCATATGAGTAGCCAAATTTAATTGAATGCCGAGAACGGCGTCGAACGGTGCGGGGAAGAGTGGGGCGCCGACGCGGTAATAAGAACACTGCGAGTGCGAACATGCTTGGCCTGTTAGTGAGAGGTCAATTGTAGACGAGCTTGTAGCGGAACGGTATCAATTGATATTATTATAGGTTGCGAGCAAATCCAATTTAAGGCTCATAGTAAGGGTTACTATAGGGGCGTCGGCACAGTACATGCTCCCGCGCTTCTGCCACCGGCAGTGGTGTTGAATTATATGACATGGCCGCCTCATCAGCCCGCGCAGCGCCACCCTGGGCCCCGCCTGCGTACCCGGGGATCAGGGGTGTGCGCAAGTTCCGCTGGGGAGGTCTTATGCCATACCCTAAATAACTTACGGCCTAGTGCACGATTTCCGTATTCAGAGCATGAGCATAAGTGCATAGCAAAATATGCGCGCTTATGGCGTAAGCATACGCATTTATGGCATAAATTATGGCGAGTGCATGGCATCATACGCCTGGTCAACTTCGCTGTTGTTTAATCTGGGTCAGCGGCCGGTCTTACGGTATAGCATGAGGACTCATGTTAGGCGCTTACGATGTGCCGGCCGCGTGAGGTTTGGATTTTTTGCGCAGCCCTGGTGAGCACCGACAGCTCAAGCAGCGCGTTGACCTGCGGCGGCCTGGCTGCAGGTCGCGCAGCTGGGGCACCGTAGAGCAGGGGCGGCGGCGCTGCACCAGCAGCCGCTCGAGGTCGGGACGTCCGCGCTCCGGCAGGTGCGCCCGCCCCGCCCAAAGCCCGCACCCGCAGTCACAGCCAGTCACGGCAGCCTTCCCCCCTCCCCCCTCATAATTCCCCTTCCATGCTGGGTACGGCGCCTCTTACAGCCCCGGCACCTGCAGGTTGGCGTTCCGCGCGGCGTCAGCGGGGAAGCGCGCGCAGGTAGCCGGCAGCCCTCCAGGGCGGCAGCCGCCCAGCGGCAGGCCAAGCAGGCGGCAGAGGGTAGGAGCTGCGCAACGCCGCCCAGTTGGCATACGCGCACGGTCTGTGCGCCACCGTAAAAGTGGGCGGGATTTGTTTGCCGTAGGTTTTGCTGTTATGTACCTATTAGATTTGTGCGTATGTACTCCACGGTTTAGTTATTCAAATAAGTTAAGCCGAAGTAATCAAGTTTAAGTGACACTCACAGTTTACAGCACTTGTGGGAATCGTGAAATTACACCAGGTTGTGAGCGGAGTTCCCCTTACCTTGTGAAGGCAACGTAAGTACGAGTAATTGGCGTACTTGCGTGGCCTTCTGAAGTTAAGTTCGGCATATAAACGTTAGCCCCCCCTCTCCGACGTCCTTAGAGCCAAACGTAATTTTACTACAGTTAGATTAACTGTTAGGCGAACTTATTTTTGACATAACTAAGCTGGCTAGAAAGGGACTTGCACACAACCCTGGTACATATACCGCATTTTTTTATTGACTGTTTATTGGAATTGATAGCATATATTAAACACAAACAACTCTGTGAAGATGAACTACACAAAAGAAAACACACACAGACGCACACACACACACACACACTGACCTCCCCCCTATTCCACATCCCCGGGCATGCCTGACAGCTGCCACGAAGCCTCCGCTACCATCGCTAGACGGGCTGGAGCTCCACCCCAAGAATGGACGCCACATGCTGCCCCGCTCGGAGCTGTTCGTTCACCAGGCGGGCATCCCCCCCCCCCCCCCCCCCCCCCCCCCCACCCTCCTCCCTCCACCCTCAAAAAGGCGCATCGATCCTTCACCAGCCATTTGGAGCTCCCCGCTACGCACAGGAGCCCCTTGCGGCGTCACTGACTGCGCGCTGGGTCACAGGGGAACTACAACAAGCTGATGGACCACTACGCGGGCGAGAGGTGAGGTGGCGGTGGAAGCGAACAATAACAAAAAAGATTTAAAAACAAACAACGCCGTTACCAGTTGTGTTCCAATAAAACCATAAACATTACAATTGAACTTTAAGTTGTTACAGTATTGTTTCTCACTGTTTCTTTCTTTCCATCTTTTTGGTGAGAGATGGCAGCTTGTTGAAATTTCTGCTCTGCCTCCTACCCCACCCCCCGCCCCCCGGCGTGATGCCTTCCCCCCGTACACTCACGCTCGCAACCGGCCGCTGCTGCGTGTGCGGTAGCGGGCTGCACATCCACAACAACCGCTCCTTCCCGGCGCCCGACATGCGCATCCTCAGGTGCCCCCTTTCACTCTGGCCCACCCCGGGAAACCACTGAGGAGGCCAGGCTGTGTATGCATGGTTTCGGAGCATGGTCATTTGCACACCAAGGCGGAATGCCGCCCAAGTGGCCCGCCGCGTCTGCCGAACGCCTGACGCATGCTTCTGCGGTCCGCACCGCACGCAGGCGGTACAACTTCTCCTCGTGTGCGGTGGTGGGCAACTCGGGGAGTTTGCTCAACTCCTCTTTTGGCGCCGCCATCGACTCGTACAACGTGGTGGTCAGAATCAACCAGGCGCCGCCCGGGCTTGCCGACAATCGGTGCCCCCCCCCCCCCCCCCCCCGCCCAACTCCCCTACTCACCCAAACACGGCCGCAATCTCGCGCTTAATTTTCGTGTGGCCCCTGCTGATACAGTAGAGAGATTTCAATTTAGGTCCTTAACTGTAGGGTGTGTGACAGTGTCTGCGGGTTTCTCTTGCCATACATCCGCATTATTGAATGAAGTTCGAACCAGGGTCCATATCCAGGGTGACAGTAGCAATCAATGAAGGAATTGCTTGGCACGATTGAGTCGGATGTAAATTCCGCGTGATTTCCGTGGTTTATTCTGATATATGTCTCCAGGTGAATATATGCACATTTTCCTTGCTTATCGGTCGGGGCGGGGGGGGGGGGGGGGGGGGGGTGAACTACAACGATGCATTATAAAATGAACCCAAACAACTGTGGGCACATTTCATAGCCCAGAGCGTTTATGCGGGTAGCCAGCCCGTTTTAATATACGCTCTGCCGTCCAGCAGCACAGTGTAGAGTCGTCAGGGATGATGGGGCGGGCATCAATTGTGTCCCGCAACAGCGTGTGACCGCTATCGCCGTAATGCTCAGCAACGACCGCAACAATCGCTGTAAACCTTCGCCACCCTCCTGGCTGTGGCGCGGGCATGAAAAAATGGAGAAATCGCGATCGATTTTTACATTGTCCATAAACCGTCACATATGCGAATGCCTGTGACACTCGAACATGCAAGGCCGCCATGGGATGAGTTTGGGTTCCCAGTGTCAGTGGTATGTGCCCGTAGTCAAGGGTGTATGCATACGAACTGCATTTTCAGTGCTACGAGTGTCGACGCACTTTGAAGAACGCATTTTCCAAGAATGTGCCACCTCCTATCCGGCTTATGTTTAGACAAAACACTCACGGAATCATCACGGAGCTGCAAACACTTTGCCGGCATCCCGATTTCTACAACAAGTATTCTCGCTCTTCTAAGTGCGCCGGCACCCGTAAGCCCTGAAATGCCCCAACTAGATTGCGCTGCCTGATCCACCATGATTTCTTCCGCCAAATATGCCCTATTTTCGGTCTTTGCATGCACACACTATGTTGGTTACTACTTGGAAGTGCAAGATGATGAGCGCAAGCTGTATTCGAATACTCGGTCGTGCATTGTTTTTTTTACATGTCAAAACTTGAGTCTTTGAATGAGCATACTCGCGAGATGATTGGCAACCGGTAAATGCATGGTGAATAGCCACTTGCACTTACATGTCCAGCGCCGGTTATGCCGCCACGGGGGGCTACAGCTCAGCGAAGACTCTTAGTTTATCATGTGATCACAGATTGCGGGTGTGCTTCAGCGGGTGCCCATATCGATGGGCGCGCTGCTTTGGCACTGACACCTCCCCGGCTGGCCGGGCGTGAAGGTACAAGCGGCACGTGGGCACAAAGACGACCTTCCGCCTGATCAACACGCGCTGGACCGGCAAGTACGGCATCACCAACTACGTGGACGAGGGGAAGCTGCCGCTGGAGCAGGTGCGGGCTGGCATGAAGAATAACTATAGCAGGTCGAAGCAATAGGGCGGGACAGGTGCTGATCTGGTGCTCCGTCAGAAGGGTGGAGAAAATCACAGGATCCGCAGGCAGGGAGATCTACTGGATATCTATTTTTACGTGGAATAGAGTATTCCATGGTTGCGTTATTTGCCGTGTACGTCTTAGTATTACAACTACTAAATTGTTATACAAATCGTATTCTGTGCGGCCTTCTGCGTCAATAGCAGTGCATTTTGATACAGATAGCACCGCAACTCGGAGTATATTCTACTGGCGCCATCGCGGTAATTATAAGAACACAGCAAATAAGAATCTCCTCTGCTGTCAGCAGAAGTAGTCATGTATGGAATAAACTGTATACCTGCAGAGCTCCTATCTATACCTGCAGTACCCCCAACAATGTGAGATCTTGACCTGTGTTACGGGCTGCTATTGCTGCGTCCTGACCCTTAGGTTTTGGGTTTTGGCGAAGCGGGAGCATCGGTGCAGTTTAGTGTTCTTTTATTTGTGGAACATGTATCAATATGAAAACTTACCGGCCACAATATATAAATTGGCGGCTAATTGGTTTGATCCATTTCTTCAGTGGTGAGGAACAGTAGGGAAGTAAATGAAAGGGGGGGGGGGGGGGGGGGGGCGCTACTTCAACACTGCTGCTCAGCCCCCTCTTCACTCTGTCTGAATTGCGACTGTGTACGGCCACGGCAGCCTCATCACTGGACCCACACTCACGCCAGCCCCTCTGTGCCCCCCTCCCCCCCATACCCCCCCGGCCTGCAGTCAGTGACAGTGATCGTGACCCGGGCGCGCCCACACGCGTATGACACCTTTGTGCAGACGCTGAAGAAGGTTCGGAGCGATGTCAGGTGCGGCGCTCTGCTGCGCTTTTGGCCTTTTGCGGAGAGGCTGTGGCAAGTGTAACGCCGCTTTGCTGGACCTTTATACTGCTGCGCAAACACCAATACCAGACATATGCTGTGAGTACTTCGCGGATAATCTATACCAGTCCATAAATGAATGAATAATCAACCATCCTGCAGTCAATTGCGCTGTGAATAAATACAATATGGAATGATGCAGCCTCATATACATTATTCCACGTAACATACGCGTCCATGCGATCTGCCATAATTGTCATCCTGCGTTCTGCTCTACCCTTACGTCATCTACTGGACCTAGCTGACATTAAACATCCGCGCTCCCCGCATGCTGCTGCCCCCGCCCCCCACCCACCCATCCCGTCCGCGCCCTGCAGCGTGCTGTACATGTCGTCGCGCGTCATCGGCGCGGCGCACCGCTTTCTGGTGTCCTACCGCGAGAGGCTGGCGGCCGCTGGCTTCGGCCCCTTTGACGGAGGTGACACGCCATCCTCGGGCTTCATCGCAGTGTACCTCATGCTGCAGGCATGTAACAACGTGACGCTGTATGGCTTCGGCCTGGATGCCGAGGATGGTCAGTCCCAGCAGTATCACTACTTCCACATATTTTCCCCGAAGCACTCAAAGAAGAAAAACTCAATGAATAAGGTGCGCCCCGCATCGTCGTACATATATGAATAGCGACTACCCGTAGTCGCTAACGATTTGCAGACTAATACACAGATTATTACATCCGGGTAATTATTCAATGCGCATTGGGGTTATAGTTCATGCACGTAATTACAGGTACCTGGTAGGGCGCTGCGCGCGATATCAATCGATTGCCGTGTACTCGTACCGAAGCACAGGTACTATGCTTGGGTACTCGACGGGTACCCGTACCCCAGCACACCACGTGGAGTGGTGGTGCTACGTGACTACGGGCAGGAGTGGCCTTGGTATGCATTGCTGCACATGTAGCGCTACGGTACGGGAACTTATGTATTATCTAACATAAAATGGAATGCAGACCCCCTCCCCCTCTTTGCACGATACATATTTAGCAGTAATAGCAATGTAATGTGGTGGTATATAACCCCCCCCCCCCCCCCCAATTCTCCAATCAGATACACACCCCTTTCTCATTGTCACTAGCTGGGTTCACAAGGTATGTGTGCATCCTAAAGTGCGCGGTGTGTGTGTGTGTGTGTGTGTGTGTGTGTGTGTGTGTGTGTGTGTGTATGTGTGTGTGTTTTGAGCGACTAAGCAGCTAATTCATGAATATGTGTAGTAGTTGTGGACATAACATCAGCATTTCAGGGTATGGGTGTTGACTCGCGCCTATAAGAACCCGGCATATAATACGAGGGAACTTGGGAGTTGAAACAGCGATGCGTCAATTGTTCCAAAATGTAGGCCATCACTTGCCGGGAAATCCGGTGGGCGCCAACGAGCGGGCCGCGCGGGCTGCCTGCGCTGCAGCGGCAGACTGCCTGCGCGGGAAGGCTAGATCAGGGCGTTGTGGGGCGGCTGTGGCGGACTGCGCAGGGACGGGGTGCGGGGTTTGCGACGGGCCGCCGGACAGGTTGGGATGCTGCGGGGTATGACCCGTGCGGGGGTGGGATGCGGGGTAGCGACTACTCGTACATGTACTCGTATGGCCCGGGACGGGCGTAGCGTCGGGATGGGTCTCGCCGTTGGATTCAATCCTTCATATTGTACGGTTGTGTAATTACGACCGTGGTTGGACGGGCGGCTGGGTGGATTATAGTACTTAGTATGAGCCGTGTTCGGATGCCAATTACCGCCTCGATATACCGATACTCGCACCCAGGTACCCGTACGGCAATAAAGCGAAGCGTACTGATCAAACAAGCTATTGACGCTTCGCTGAACAAGACGCATATATCAAATTGGGCTCACACACAACCAATGTAAACAGCATTGTTCGCTATATAGTTTCAAAGTTATATCTAGTTGACGGCCTGACGGATGGGGCGGGTTCATACTCACCGTGTCCACATTTTGTGATGGCCGCACCCGGTCGTATCAAAGCAACCCCTGCATGCACTGCTGCGACAATACATGGCAATCCGTGCATTGCGACGGTGTTACGCTGCTATATGTTTTGGCTGACGACACCCGCACCGTTGCTCGCGGATACATTGGCGGAACCAGACACACTCATTCAACACAGAGCGGGAGCTTCTCCGTGCCTTGGCCCAAGAAAAAATTGCGACCTTCTGCAGCTACATCCCAGGGGACAGCAAGCACAACCGGCGATGCGGATTCAGAAAGGCCTTCGCTGAGCAGCAACGGAAAGGGAGGGTTCAAACCGACTCGTTTGATGCGGAGTTCGATGCAGTCCCCGAAATGAAAAAGCCAAGAGCAGCACAGACGAAGTCTAGATTTGGTGCCATCATTGACTAGTCCAAATAAGTCGACAACAATGGTGCGGCATGAAATAACAAGGCGCATATGCAGATATGTATGTATATCATAATTGCACTACATATGAAAACCGCGACACCCACTTATGCGCCACAGCTTACGTTCGTCAATAGAGGTACGTGGGGTCGACATCGGTAGCACACTGATTGATCATCAAAGATACACTAGCACCTCCACTTTTACCTGTACAATCTCCTGATACACCGGAATCGTGACTTATCGCGCCTTAGTACACCTTTTTTCGACCTGGCTATGCTTTCATACGAGCCGGCGTATGACCAGTACATATACCCCCCCGCCCCGCCTACGCGGTATTAGGCAGTGTCATGTAGCGATAGCAGTACCAAAAAAACGATCGTTTTGCACGTGATAGGTGATGTTGCGGGACGTGATCGGCACGTTCTGAGTGGCTTCGCGGCCAGTTGGACATGGGACGTGTATGTTGCATGTACGTTGCATGTTGGTGAGGGTGGTATCGCTGTTCGCCACTCATATTCTGTCCGATCACCTGCCCGAGGGCAGCATGCTCGTGTTACGCGTCGCGGGGTTCAATGCCTCTGCCCACAGTGGTCTGACAAAGCTCGAGGACAAGTAGGTGGGCGACGCAATGGCAGAGCGACCCAAAGAAGAACCACCCGGAGGCCCGCGCACGCCTCGCGCTCACACCTGTGAAGCAACTCGACAAAAACCCAGCTACGATTCCCGCCGTTGCGCCGCAAGAATTATCAACCATCGACAGTTCCAAACGCTCATAATCCCCCTGTGCGTCGAGACCCACCACTCAGCTTTCGTGCTAAACGCCTCTGTCCGCTACGTCCTGATCTTCGAATCGTTTGGCAGTTAATACAAGGAACTGTCTCCTACTTGCCAGTGAATGATCCACGATGTGTGGAGAGGCCTACTTTTTCTACTGCGCCACCACGCATCGCACGCCATCGACGAGCGCAAGGGACCTAGCCTTGCATGGCATTCGACGATCACCTGTCTTCGTCAGCTATCAGCAACGTTGACCTAATCTGCTTTACGATCCTGCTAGGAAACATGCACGAACACGCGCGTGGGTGGCGCGTCTTGCATTGTGTCAGTACGTACTGCGCGAACTGAAAGACCCAAACCTGAGAGGTCTTCACCTTAGGACCGCACACACTGATGCTTGGTGGAACGGAGGTGCGTAGTGCGTTTCTTCTCCACGAAGCCGCAGTTGTCCCGTAGACCCGCCAGAGAGGGGCGACACCCCGACGAGAGCCATCACGTCGTCCCGCCCGAGTTGCGCGAAACGGCCTTTCTCGCCCTTGTATAGTGTCGTCACCCGCCGCGTTCAGCCCGAGCCCTCACTCCATCCGCCGTTGCACGCAAGGCTGAGGTGGGGCCATTCTCACTTCGTGTACCCTTTTTCTCCATATATATGTGTACCCAACCGCCACCGTCCCCACGCGCACAGGTGCTGCAATGGGACAAGCTTGTGCCCCCTGCATAGACTTCTCACTTTTCAGCCGGCCCTTAACACCGGGCGAAGTACTGCATGTGTACTAAATCAGGGCGAGCCGGCGCGGCTACTGGTACTTGTAGCATGATCTTCCTGTGAAACGGCGGACCGTCCGACGACCGGACGATCCACCACCAGGCCAACTGCCGGCCTGCGCCCACAGTGGCATGAAGAGCAGGCCCTCCAGGAGGACACCGCCATAGCCAACATGGACACGGACAAATCTGAGGAGCAACAGTCGGGGTCGGCACCTTTCTGGCCGCGCTACGAGGCGGTAGATGAGTGCAACAGTCAGCGATTTGCACGGTCGTAACTGCAAAAAAATTGCAGGCTCCCAATTCCCGCCAGCAACCCGCCACCACATACGCGTGCTACAACGCCCATCTCACCTACTTCTAACCCGCAAAAATGATGCAACTAGCCGGACTGTGACGAACCTGATCCGCAACCTCAGCGCCCCAAAATCGGCGTTCAAATCCTACCAGCAATCGTTAGAGTGGTGACTCGCCGCCCCCCTCAGCCCGCCGCCGCCGACCCCACTGGGCCGAGTGGCACTAGGCTCCCCACCACCACCGGGTCCGTCATCCTACGACTAGCCCGCAGAGAAACAGCCGCGAGCGTTCTACATACCCAATGGACAGGAGAGGGCACCGCGATCCTCGACCGCCAGGGCCGCCGCTGCTCCACCCGCCTGCTCGGAGCTACGCACCTCGACGACATCGAGCGACAAGTACACCAGGTATGGCTTCGCTCTCCCTTGTTCAGAGGCCTCACTCAGGCCGACATGTGGCTGCGTCTGGCGGAGGGCCTCCTCCCAACGTACAACCAACCCCAGCCAAGCGAAGCAGCGACAGACCAACCGGCGGCGACACCAGCAGACGTCCTGGCACTCGCTGGAGTGAGAGCATGGGCCGAGTACGAGGCCGACACAGACGCAGACGACGCCGTCATCTGCCCCCCGACCCGCACACTGCTGGCCCTCCTAGAAGTCCGCGAGGTATGGAACGCCCGCCGCTCGGCAGACTCGGTGCGCCTCGAACTCCTTGATCCTGATGCGGCGCGCCTACTCCAGGACGTGTGCCGCGACACAGTATTGGCGCTGCCGTTTGGCGACCAGTCGTAGGGCTGAGCAGTGATTAAGGTCACAGTAGAACACAGCGAGGACCACGAGGACCAGCCAACCACCCCGCTCCCAGGAGTACTGCCCCCGGCACTCTCCAAACAGTTCTTCCGATGCGCACTGACGGACAAAGCGATATGCACCGGCCCCCTGGCCAACCTGGAGCTGCCGACGGTGGAGCAGCTGGCGGAGGCCATCGCAGCTACCATCAACCAGCGCACCAACACACCTCAATAGCTGCAACACGCGCAGGGGCTGACGGACACCATGACAGCTGCTGGCGTCCAGATGCACCACCACCACACCGAGCCGACGCTGCTGCGCGTGGGAGACAACTACCTCTGCGCCATCTCCCTCGGCAAAGAAGACGAGGAGTTTGCGGACACCCTGCGCCTGGCAGTGGCCCTCGCTGCCCCTGTCGCACTACTACGGGCGATACGCCTCCGCACCGTCGTCATCAACCTCACGGAGTCTGAGTTCGACCCCTCGGAGTTGCTCATCCACCCCTTCAGTCAGACGATCCG
Organism: Tetraselmis striata; assembly: GCA_006384855.1. NCBI lineage: Eukaryota > Viridiplantae > Chlorophyta > Chlorodendrophyceae > Chlorodendrales > Chlorodendraceae > Tetraselmis > Tetraselmis striata. The sequence continues at coordinate 25,798 of VCJN01000023.1, read as the reverse complement.
GGAGGCGGGAGAATTGGGAGGCAACACTGGCCACAACCAGACCCGACGCGGAGCGATAAGCATGCGTAAGAAGGCCCGGGAGACCGCCCCAATGTCCCTCGCCCTACGAGCCACCGGACGCCTAGTCTACACCCTCACTCTGCAGCTGACCGCCCACCACCACAGCATCATCGGTGGCACCCGCGGCACCGACAGAAAAGAACAGTGGCGCGAGACAGTGACAATTGCGTGCGGGAAGATCAAGGCCGAACCAATTCCAGCACCAACCAAGAGGCGCCCTGCCGACACATCGCCAGACCCACCACCAGCAGGCATGAACCATCTGCCACCTCCAACGACCCCAGCAGCTTAGACCACACCCCAAGTCCGCGACGCTCCCCCCCCCCCTCCCACCCCCCTACCCCGGGCTCGAGCACACAACGGCGAGGCGAGGAGCGGTTGCAGATGCGGTGGCAGCCATCGACCAGCGCGGAGCAGCAACGGAGCGGACCCACCCAGCCCCTGCGCCTACAGCCACGGCCTCAGCGGCAACTACCATGCCTGGAGCGCAGGCGGACGACGAGGAAAAGCTCGAACTTAACTACGAGGAGAACGACAACGCCATGGAGATGGACACCGCCCAGCGTGCGGCGGCAGAGACACCAGGTGTGGCTAACATATCCCTCGATTCCCCCCAGCGCTCAACGGTGCACCGCACATTCGGGGAGGGCACAACCAATGGCACCACAAAACGCCGGGCATAACTTCACCACCTCACCACCGCAACCACAGAGCTGCTTGCACAGTCCTCTTCTGCCAGCCAACCCGCAATAGCCGCCAAACTGGCCAGCCTCGCAGCGGAGTCACACCAGCTGCGCAACCAACAGCGCCTCTCCATCCAGTAGGAACGTCACCCCAGCCTGCCCACCCCAGCAGGCAAGGGCAAGGCAGCCACAACAGCCAAACATAAGAAGAAGCAGCCCAGGGGCGGTAGCCGCTCGGACGGCGCCACCCGCAACCGCAGCAGGAGCAAGCCACGCCTCTCTAGCACCAGCGGCTCAGACAGCGAGTGGGAAACGGACGAGGATGCAGCCCACTCGTCTAGCAGCTCACACCAATAAGTTGTTGAGCGATCGAGCTATTGCAGCAACAACCAAGCCAGCTGACTCAAGACCACTGCCCACCACTAACCATGTGCCCGGTGCAGCTGATACACCACCACACACCCTGAAACTCACCACACACACAGAACACTCAGCGCTGATTCCCACAACCACATGAGGCAACACCTATACCCAATTACATGTCGGAGGGCATCGCAGCCCCCACCAATCATACTAGCCGGCTCAGCGGTGGATAACTACTAAGCACCACATAGCTATTCCGGTCATCCCCCTTCCCCCATCTCACCTTGGTAGCTGCAGGCGGGACGCTTCGGCTGCGTAAGCTTGCCTGCTGAGCCATGAACGGGATAGGCCTGACTTAGGTAGGGACAGCAAGGGGGCGCTGCTGTCCTAACTTCAGCCCGCAGGAAGGAGGAGGGGCTTGGGCACACTAGAGGGAGGCCGCTAGCTTGCGCTGTAATTATACAAGGTGTTCCCTACCATGGTCAGAGATAGCAGGTCCTAAGAACAACTCAGTCTGGGCCAGTGGATGCAGCAGACTAGCAGTTGTAATCAATTTCAATTTGCCCCTTGCTGGTGGTGCTCACTACCACAACAAGAGCCGCGTAAAGGTGCTCACTCTCTGCACTGGCAGGAAACATGCATGCACAGCTTATTTTACTCGCCCGATCATGCGAAACAAGGCACTCGTTGCACTGAGTGCCACAAGGCACAGGACAGCGCCAAAGCCAAAAGACCCAACAGGAAGAAGGAGGCTAAGCTCAATCCCGGCGAGGCAAAGCTTTGGGGGCAAGCGTCAATGGCAGAAGAACAAGATGAGACGGAGGCAAAGCGGGCGAGGTTGTCATTTTCAAATGTGCTGAGGAGGGAGTTCATTGGCAACGAGGATCTTTCATTGCAAGGATGGGTTCGTGTCTACATACGTGTCACATTTCCATATCCGTCTCAGATGGAGGATGTGGATGCCGCAATGGAGTGTTTTCGCCACTTGACGGACGTGCAATGGTTATTGGACAAGGTGGAAGGCGAGAACTGCCCGCATTCTGCCCCACACGATATTATATAGCGACTATCCTGCCTCGCCGACAGCATGCACATGCGCGTGTACTTTTTCCAATTTTTCAAACCATGCACTAACAAACGGGGTTTAATGCGGGTATCTGTACCACAATATAGGGACAATATATAGCGCCCTACGTCTGTCTTGCACCCCGGCTGCACGCCGCACTTCCACCTTAACACCACCCAACAGCCAATAGGCTCGGACACAGCAAGAGCCGCAACAACATGCCCCGGTCTTGCCAGACCGCCTGGCGACTTGCAGATACCACCCGCCGCACCCGAACTCCGCCCGCTGACGACACCAATCCCGTCCATACAACCCCTAGAACGACAGCACGACCCAAAACCCTTTACATACACCGACGGCTCCCGTATCCACCGTGGCGGAGTGGTGGGAATCGGCGCCGGGGTCTACTCGCCGGGCAATAAACCCATCGTAGTGGGAGTGGACGCAGGCGAAATTTGCCGCACCATTACCAGAGCCGAATTGGCCGCCATACCGATGGCAGTGGAGTCTGCCATTCCGAAGCAAATTCTCTTAGATAGCGCCGTCTTCCTTTACCTAATAGAACGCATGATGTACCGGCCGGTCACCTTATGACGTCACGCTCTCAAAAGACTACTCGAACACATAGTAAGTACGCCAACTCCGACACCGAGCGGATTTGGGACTCCGAACCATCCTCCAGAAAGTCAAAGCCCATATTGGGATCGAAGGCAACGACGAAGCCGTCATCACCAGCGGCGAAGTAGCCAACGGGACAATCTCACCTGACACTATTTTGACCGTAGGCGCAACTCCCGAACCAGCCAATGACGTGTGGCTGAACCCATGCCAAAGCGCGCCGACCACCACTCACACCCTGAAAGCCGCCCTCCGGAAACACGCCAACGCTACAACACGCTGCGGCGCTTCCGACAAAACCCTACACTCCCACCTAATAGACCAAGCGTTGGCCATAGGTGTAATGCCGGACCTCGTCACCCCCATCGAACATCACCACCTCGGAAACAATCAACGGGCTGGAATTCGTGTGGGGAACACACTCAAGCCGAACGAGCCGGAAAGGCCAGCCATCCTTCACATGCGGGAAATGCAGACAGCACCTCAGCAACGGCCACATGGCAAGCAACTGCCCCTCCATGGCCGGCCTTAAGACACACCGACACAACAGCACGCTCAAACTCCTCCTCAACGAGCTGGAAGTCCTAAACGGCGGTCGCTGGCACGTACTATCCACGGACCCGGGCAACAAACACGCGGCTGACTTCTCCTCCCCAACAAAGACACCCTACTCTCCGAGCTAACTGACAGAATCACACACACAACCCCGCGCATCAACATCCCCGACGCCTAGCGGACACCCAAGAAGGGACAACCGAAGGTCCCAGCGCCGCCCAAGCACCCACCCTGCTCCCCACGACCATGCTACCCCCTCCCACCTCCGCCCTAAACACTAAGCCGGACGCAGTACGCATCACGGGATTCGACTAGGACCGGGCTACCGAAACCATATTTCCCAGCAGCGATCCTAGAGCAGTCCAAAATACAAATAATCGAATTCAAATACTGCAATGATCTCAATCATGCCACCGTAAACGCTCTTATCCGCGAATAATACCGACACGTTGTGAGCGCCCTACGTCAACAAGGCTGGCAGTGTCAGATTGACATCATCCCCGTCACCCTCAGCCGCATCGGCACCATGCACAAACTGACACTAGACGCCATCCGCCATAGCCTCACGGTCCTCCGCCCCAAGACGCAACCCCCGGATAGACCCCCTCCGCCTCCCAGCGCCGCTGCAATTTACCTCTGTAGGAAACTCCGAAGACACTTAATCGGATGGCTACATACTCTGCTCCGCATATCCCGAGAATCCCTAAGTAACGTGCCATGTCCAACCCCAGTACCTCCCACAAACTCCGCACGCACACCCAGCGTTAACATACACGCTTCCGCAGATCACCGTACACGACACCCCCGCAACGGCAGGCGGGGGGGGGGGGGGGGGGGGGGGCGATATCAAGCGGCATGGAAGGAGGAGGGGCGCAGGCGAACATGAGGAAGGTCAGAGGCTGCATCCGTAATCCCTAGCCCCCCCCCCCCCCCGCCCCCCCCCCCCCCCCCCCGCGCGGTTGGACAAAACAGGTCCTAAAAGCAACTTGGCTTGGGCAGTGGAGAGCAGCAAGTCAGCATGTTGTAAATCAATTTCAATTTTAATTTCAATTTGATTAGCCTCAGTAGTTCTTGAAAGCCGATCAAAGATGATCGGATAACTTTGGCGAGATGGGGGTCGGATGCGAAGGTTCTCAGTTTTTTTTTTGACAAGGCATATCGAGTCCAACTGCTCCTCGTTTGTGAGACATGCCTCTATCATGACCCGCGTAAGGCGTCGTAAGTTCGTCTTCTCGATCAAGTTGCAGATGGCGCCACTACTACCACTGCCCCAACCAAGGACCTTGGTGCCCATGGGGAAGAACTTGAGGTTGCCGCGGATGATGTGTATGTGTCGCGTAATCTTGGATCTGCGAGAAAAACGGAAATATAGGCGACCTTGGGTTCGTACTGCTACGGGCTAATGCAATCAAATCATGTTACTTATTCGCTGTATGGGGTCCATAACTTTTCTTCGCCGGGGCAGCGATTTAGAGATGTCAGCTCAGCAAGAAAACCCTGGTCGACATCTGTGCTGGTATCCACCTCCATGTCCCATGCGATGCCAGCGCACCTTGGACTGAGCTTGGCTTCCAAACATCAATGGATATTGTAGTGCTTGGGCACTGAGACGTCGGCCAGCGCAAAAGCGTCTTTGATGCCGATTGGCTTGGCTATTCTTGTTTCATTCACCTTTATACGGGCCGCCTTGACCTCCTTTTCGTTTGGGTGTGGGATTTTGTTGTCGCGGTACGCTTCCATCGGCTCCTTCACGGCTTTCCACGTGGTCTCGGACCTCAACACGGTCCCTTTCAAAAGATCCCACCACGAGAGCAGTGTCAATCCGTCGAGATCCATCCCGAAGGTTTTCAGCAGCTTCCACGCGGGGCTGGCTTTCTATGATGTTCTCTCGATATCAACAAGCACCGAAATAACTATTGTTGCGCTGCCGCTCGTGAAGGCGCCGAAGGCCGCGTCCCGGAATTCGTCGGGTTCGATCGTGGGGTGCCTTTTTCTTCAGCCCATCGATCCACTTGTCGTAGGTCCTCCTCAACGCGACAGTAGTGTCGAAGAGAGTGTTCTTCGCTATCATGGTGTTGCTGATATTATTGGGTTGTGCACCTAGCCACCTGTCGATCAGCAAGGCGGCTAACACCCCTTTGGTGTGACAAGATAGTGTATACGGACGGTATGTGTAGCTGACTCCACCCCCTGAAAAAAAGCTACACATGTGGCGTAACACGGAGCTCGAGTCCACCAAACGTTCAAATGGTCGTCGTCTGGTCCTTTGACCTGATCCTCTTTGATGATCCTTTGGCATGCTTCCCTCCGATGGTCTCCGGCGGTCACGAATGGCTTGTAATTCAGGCCAACCGGGTCCCTGCTCTCCGCGTATGTGTCCATCTGCTATGTGACCGCATATCGCGAGACTTGGACGTATCTTTTCTCGTATCTTATCTGGACCTCCGAGGGCCCTATACTTGGTCGATAACCATACAACTGCGACAAGAATAACGAGTAATTATCGGGCCACACCCCGCGTTCACGGGAACCGAGGTCACCTCCAGTCATGTGGGTATTTTGGGTATTATGAATGCTTAGGGTATTGGATGGCAATAGGTCTCAACGGAGATGCAAGCAGCGACTCACCCGAATTTGTGCATGATGGTGCAACTTTCTTGTCATTGAGCGCTCTCGCACGGAAGCGTCGGATGGGGACAGCAACTCCGTGGCTTGAATGAAGTACTCGCCGACACGTTGCGTATCCATCGCCGTGTTTTGTCGTGTCCCGTACAAGTATTTTCCAAACAATTATGCAGCTACGTGCAATACCGGGTTGTCACCTCGCAGGTTTTTGCAATGGCGTCGAGAGCCAATGAGCTCTTGCCGTATATCTTGGTTGTATCTCGTACGCTCGGAGCTGGCCTTCCTCGAAAAGTCTCTGGATGAGTACGCCAGCGTGCGACGAAGCTTTGTATACTGGTGGCCTAACTGTCATCGCTAGCTCCGGGCGTCGGACTCGTACTTCTTGCTGATAAGCATGGCCACCGGCTGACACATGCAGGACGGGGCGGCAACGACGCCCGGCACGTATCCCCAGATACCTACGTCGGGATGCGGCATCATATCATGCTAGGGACGAGCTTCTTTGGGTTGAGGAGCACGGACGAAGCTTATTTGGCCTCGGGTCGTTTGACGTGCAGCCTGACGTGGACCATGTCATCAACCCCGAGCTCGTCATACTCCCCCATGTATGTATCGACGACACCGATCCTTGTGACATCGCCCTCGTAGTCAAGAGACCCTATCTGTGTACCGGGAGGTACACCCGTCCCTATCCTTTCAACCATCTCCAAAACGAGGTACGGCTCCACCACTCCACGTTTGTGACAAGGCTGCACCCCTCGAGGTGGTCGTCTAGCTTGTCCTTCACCTTTGTCCTGCTTTTTGTGCTCTTTGGTTTCGATGCACTCTTGCTTGGTTTCTTTAGAGCGGGCTGGGGGCTGGAGGATTGTTGCGGAGAGGAAGGAGTATCAGCGGCGGGTTTCCGTGTCTCGGCTGGTTCGGCACTCTTTCGGTTGTTACCGAGGTGTGTCGAGTTGGCTTCGTCTCGGGCCTTGCAGCGTCATATGGAGCATTGGCTAATGGTGTTGAAGCAAGATTGGGGCTGCTACCTTGCGCGGTTGATTGCGGCTCTTGAACCGGTACCGGGTTGGTCCCGGGACAGTGCATCATGCTCTCTCCAATTGGAGAGCTGACAGCATGATGCATATGTACATCGGACGACGTTCTGCCTTTTTTCCTTTGTTCTTTCACTGGTTCGACCACATCTTCATCGGCACGGTCGTAGAAGAGCTCCGAGGGGATATTGTTGGCTACCAGCAGAGTATGCCCCAAATCCCGTCGTTCTTTTGTGCAAGGCGTAGTCTCGACATTGTCAAAGGGGCCCGCATGGTTACAACATAAATATAATTACTCGTGGCTGTTTTACGGGACTCAAGGTCACCTCCATTCGGAATGTAGAACGCAGCTTGGGCATTTTCTGCTTTCTCGATACACCCGATTCGTCGGTTGGTGAGGAAATCGGTCTCTAAAAACATCGCAATACCGTGTCATGGTCGTACTACACCTTATTTTCAGGAACATCACGTCACACCAGTTGGATGCGATGTTATAAGAGGGTTTAGGAACTCGCCCTTTAATTCTCCGGGGGCCGCTCGACCGTCTTCGAGGCCGGTTTCTTTCTCTATAGCGGCATTGTTAGTATGTTAATTTCGGAACCGAGGTGACCTCGACTCTCGGTATATGCTATTATCAACACTACAAAGGACGTCTGCAAACTACGGTAACGAAATGATTGCAAGTAGAAGCCCGCTTATCCGCCATACGTTTGTCAAAAGTATCTTGTTTCTTATATACCCGTTTCAGCTCTTGTTACTAGTCCACCCGCGCTTTGCGGAACCAGAGGGGTCATCACCTTCCTTCCGTTGCATGCGTGCCCTATTGCGGTAGGTTGGCCTCTTTGCGCTCTGCGCGTTCTCTATTGGCGAGAATTTCAAGAGCAATTTTCATGCCAAGGACTGCCTCGTCGATGGGAGCATCATAGCCCAAGGCACGCTCCACCACCTCCCTTTTATCCTCTGAGTCGTACTGAGAATCGCCGTCGTACCCAAAATCGACGTATGCGTTGGACTGGCACTCGTACGGAAACCATGACCATGACCGATTCCCTTGCATAAACGGTTATAATTAGCATTGTGATGTTGTTAGCTGTACGGATGATTGTACTTTCTGAATTCGGCATACTCAACTGATTCCTTCTCGGTGTCCATGTTGGTCTCGTCATCCGAAGCGACTTCCTGATCGGAAGCGACTTCCTGCGATTGTCAAATGGAATATATTGCAGCGTTCCCGAAATGATCATCCACCTCCAAGGCGGATCTTTTCCCCAGACATTGTATGAACTGCGTATTTGGAAGCAATCACCTAGGACCGATTACAATCGAATGAGACGGCCCGTTTGTGGTTCTCATGTGAGTACACGGATTGTTTTACGAGCCTGCGACGGTTGTTTACTGATTAGAATGCAAGCACTTGCCTGCCTAATGCGTCATATTTCTCAAATCGAGGTGACGTCGATTCGCTATCGCTTCATCTTCCTAAATGATTGTACGATTATAGCGACATAACTTTACCTGTGGAATCGGGGTCACCTCCATTCTGACCTCGATTGGTACTTTAACCTTTCATGCACAGTTATAACCGCGGCTTTCGACCGCGATATAACAATATTTAGTACCTAACAGTCCGCGCGCGCGAAACACGATCCTTTCGCTCTCAACATATGGATCATAATTACTGGTACTTAGCGCTTTAACTTTCCTGGGCTTGCTCGCCCGCTCTTCTCCTCGGCTGCGTTGGTTCCTCGGGATGCTCATCGAAATCGAGTTCCTGCGAAAACATTGCCATGTGTCATCCGTTCCCCTTGCGGGTATTTTCCCTAGAGAATCATTGTACTCTTACTTCGGGAACTAGCGAACTGCAGGTTATTGCCCAACGAAACATCCCGGCTCAGCTCCTTTTATGGATCCACGATTGTTTCTACACGAGCATGCGACAGTTGCTTGCCTCATGTGCATCATCGCGCTCGTCCGAGGGGTCGATTTCCGTCTGATTGTGGCTTTTTTTGTTGTTGTTGGTTGCAACATCATGTCAAAGTCGCATCGTATCAATCATCATTGTCCTCTACCCCTTTCAACATGTTTAATATACTTGAGTTCCGTAGACCACGGGTCACCTATGTTTTCATTTCGTTCTTGTACTAGGGCAACTACAACTTTCGGGCTGAGCCACTACCGGAACCGAGGCGACCTCGATTCGCGATCACGTATTTTGCTAAATGACTTTCCGATATAGGCGACACAACTCAGGAGTAGTAGGACCGGGGTCACCTCCATTCTTACCTCGGAGTAGCACTTTACGATTTCACGCACGTCCAAAACCGCAGAGTTCGAACCGATATCGAACAACATCTACTACTGCATAGTTCGCGCGGCGGACGATAGTTCCGCTCACAAAAAGATCGAACAATATTGGCAGTACTTAGCGCTTTACCTTTCTTGGGTTGGCGCGCTCGCCCGCCGCCTCGGCTGCAGGAGCATTCGCCTCCGGCCCTGGTTCCTCGGGGTTGCCCTCTGCCTCATGTCCGTGGCAGAGCCCGGGCGTGCAAATCGGCCAAGTGATGAGACGGGAGGTTTGGCGGGGGCCGCGGCCCGCAGCGCGAGGCGCGAGAAGAGGAACATGGGAGCGCCGCCCCGAGGCGCGATTATATCATGGGCGCCGAAACTAGCGTTTTACATATCCGACTCGCGGGCGGCCAGCGTGACAGGGAGGCATGCTAAACGAGCGGTGGAGGCCGCGGGCGTCCCATTACGTGGCGGCTCACGTCATCCATGCGGTATTGCGGCGCGTGATCTTAGGATTGGCGCGCGGGAGGTGGCTGAGGGGTGGGGGGTGAGGGGGGTGGGGGGGTGGGGGGGCACCTCAACAACGGATGCCGCTAGAGCCGCGAGACTTCCGGTCTTGCCCGCCATGTCTTTGGCAACGCCTCAAGTACCACGTCGGAACGTTTGCTTGGTTATTGCCATTCACGGCAACGCCGCAGGCATTTGGGTGTCGTGGAGCGGGACTCGGGGTAATGGAAGGGGAAGGGGTGACTGTGCCGGGATACATGCGCGTCGCGTAGCGGCTCGGTGGCGGCGCGCGCATAGTCGGAGGCAACATTTTCAGTAATTTACGCTGTACATACGCATTGAGGCTGCCGGTTGGATACCCGCTGTCTTATCCAACGGCAGTACTTTTGTACAATCCATACCGCTAATGTGGTAGTCAACATACCGCCTTGTAGCAATACATATTGCCATGTATCATGTAGGTCAGCCAGTCGAATATATCCCGTAATAGTACAATGTATACGATGTACTGAAAACATGTCACCGTTTAAATCCGGGATCATGGTGACCTCCGTCGCTTGACCAACCATGGAACCGAGGTCAACATACCTTTTGTACTCCTCAGCAGGCCGCGCCGCCTGTCCAGCCGCGAATCGCGGTCAACCTAAAAGTGTTATACCTTGATCAGCCCGCCGCCCGCGCGCGTCTGCCTAGCCTTGAAAAGCGGTCAACTCGTGAACTCTGTCCATGAGTGTATGTATGCCACCGGTATGCGCAGCCCGGTTAAGGTAAATAAATTACCAGACAACGTTTGACCAGGCTGCGCATACATGTCTCCTCAACCACAGAATACCTTCTCCCCCCCCGATGCCCCCATCCCTACGCCGTTGTCTCGGATAATCTTATGGCTGTGGTTGCCACCGACTCCATCGCATGCAGCGCGCCCGATGCAAGTCTCGCCCAACCGTCGAATACGGCCCTCAACACTCGAAGTCGGAAGCCGCAAAAGTCTCGACCGAAGAAGGACATCCCACCCAAGATCCGCCAATGCGTAAACGCGCGCACGTCCCCCCCTCGATCCTCACGGAGGCGGAGCCCGCCTCTCCCGATGGCACCACTCGTCCCATGGTGCGTTGCAAGTCTAACGGTTGCATCGCCAAGCTCCTTTGCGGTGGCCACCTCTAGACCGGGCAAGACACTCCCTCGCTTCCGCCTCCGACCTCCCCGAGCACTCCCGCCTCACCACCTCCGGTACCGGCCTTGACTTCGCAACCGCGGTGGCTTTGACTCGGCGTGCCATCCACGGCAACGGCCAAAAGGCATCGTGGGACGAGCTGGCGAAGAAGGTCAACCCGTCAACTAGTGCGTCAAGCATGGCGAGATAAAGTCGTGCCTTGTCACCGCCGACTACGAATATGTGAGCACCAACGTCGAGGGTGGGGACAACCAGCATGCGCAGGATTGATGGTGGTTCACGAAGAGCGGCAGCTCCGTCCGGGTTGGTCCCACCGCCCATGCCTAACCTGCCGACTGTAGCGCGACCTAACCTGTGACCTCGTTTCCGGCCAATACTTTTCACCGACAGAACGACGGACCGTCCGAGCCGCCTAGCCAATGCCCACTATATATTGACCTCACCTCTAGCGCCCGATTGCGGACCCGCCGGCGATTACTTGGATCGATAGAATGTAGACCGGCCACCGTCAGCAACGCTCAGGATGCGGACTCCCGCGCGGAACATCATGTCGCCCGACTTCAGTCATACCGTCGTATGCGCTTATTGTTTGAACGTTCACCGGTACTTCACAGGTGTGCAAGGAGGCATGGATGTTCATCCACAAGGTCGGCTCATTTTTGCGGCTCCGCAAGAGTAGGGCGGAGGTGGATGGCCTAGTCAACCCAGGCTTCTCGCGCAACACGCCTCCTGTGTACCACATTGCGTCGCGCATAGCCACGCGTGCTTGGCTGAAAGACTACTTCGATCCAAAGCGCGGCAGAACGGAGAAGATCCCTAAACCTTCTTGGGGCCGGGAGGAATGACATCTTCCAGCTTGGGCAAACAAAGCCAAGGTCTACAAAACGTACATGGACGACGCCACCTATTGGCCACACCCCGTTTCGTGTGGACATGTTTGAATCGAGGTGACCTCGACTCCGATATACCGAAACTCCCGCACGGAAATAACACATGGTCCTTGATGTTACGGACGATAAACAGAACTTGGCTCCGGGATGATTAGACCGTTCTCCGAGGGAATTAGTGTGAGTAAATCATACTATGTACATGCGACATGACCACGGTGACTTCGAGTCCGGGTCACAACTACGGTTGACAACATTATTTTGGTGACATTATGTTTATTACACAGCTTCACCATACCCTATGTGACCTCGACTTCATTGTGTTGGACACGCGAAACCAACGCGACAACGCGTGTTTGCACCCACTCGTGGCTGCATGGAGAAGGAACCTTATGTGGAATACTCCGTTTGACATACCCCGTTTTGTAAGCATCTGTTTGAACCGAAGTGACCTCGATTCCGGAGCATGTGGTTGTAGCACTTGCCATATTCATAGAAGTGAATATGCGGTACTCGAAGTACTAACGCAATGACATAACTTTGACACGCCTTATGGTGATTGTCGATGCACGCGGATGTGTAGCGCGTCTCCCTGCCGTCAGTGTCCAACGCATATGTTCAACGCATATGGATCAAGTACTTTCCCCACTACATCAAGACCCCGGCCCAAGATTGGTTCACTAAGTGCGGGATTTCCGTGGCGTGCACTGAGCTGATCCGGACTTTGGACTGCCCCGTGACAGTCAGCATCACGGAAAAAAAAAGACAAGCATTGGGAGCGCGTGACTACTGAGCGCCTCCATGTGGAGGCATCCATCATGGAGTCCCGGCGGCGGCTTGACATGCTATTCTGTGAGATCGACGGTATGGACTCAAATACTCTAATACCCCACTCCGCGATGTGGTCCAAGGACGTCGTCTAAGAGAAGCTCCTCAAGGTTTGTCTGACATGCGTGAAGTACAACGGCATGCGTCATGATGACTTGTACGCCTTCACTGGCGTCTTTCCTACGCCATAGCTCATGCACAATCACGGTTATGTGGTAAATAATCCTCAAGGACCTCGAGCGTCGAGGCTCTGGAACGGGATCAGAGCCGCTTTGCAAGGTGCATTTCCAGCCTCACTACACTTGCCAAGAGAACAAGAGCCGATATGTGATGTGCTTCACGGAGTGGCTTATAGGCACATGCGTGATCGAGGCAGTCGTGCTATCCTTCCTCCCCGCCGGATAAGTACTCACCCGTGGAATCGAACCCCCCCCCCCCCCCCCCCCCCCCAACGTTCAGTGCGTGTCGTATGGATTGATTTGTAGCGCCTCCACTCATTCCATATCGACTTTCCTGTAGGCACACCCACGAGCGCGTGGACCAAGTCTTCAGCAAATTCTCGTGGCGGCTCGGGGGGCACTCCGCCATGACCCTCTCAAAGCTCTTTTGGGAGCTAAGATATGCGGTCACTCCAGTGTGCAACTTTGAGATTCTTGAAGGTTTGATATTCATCGACATGAAGGATTTTCTCGGTGGCGCTCTCCCGACGAAGGGCCAAGTCCTCAACATCTCACATGCACACCAGTTTTCGGTGAGGAAGCCTGAGAAGCCCATCAAGCATGCCGTCCAAGCGGAGATCTTCATGTCCCAGTGGTTAGACAAGGATGTCCACGGCCGGAAGCATTTCCCGAAATACATGCCCGAGGGCAAGCCGTCCTACCTGCCCGGCCGCTCCATTTCCCACTAGCACAAAGACGGGAGGGGCAAAACAGTCCTTCTCGGCGAGGCCGGGGCCAAGAAGCGGGTTGACGACATATGGAGAGCCACATTCTCTTTTTGGCGGCGATGTTTGACTTATGTGCCGATGACATTGCGGAGTGGGTTCACACGTTGCTGGATCTGCGGGAAAAGTAGTGGGAGGAGTGGCGTCCGCTCGACAAGTTACGGCCTGAACACATTGAAGAGATGCATGATTGGCTCCGAAACAACCCTCTGTGCCCGACACGGGGATCTACTACCGATATGGGCACTATTGCCGCGCGACCGGAAGCCGGCCCCGCTGCCCACAACGCCCGGAACGCGGCCGAGCTGCCCCACCACGCCGAGGCTGCCGTGTGACGTACGATTGAGGTCATGGAGGGTCTCATGCCGCTGGAGTGGAATCCCGTGACCACCATCGGACCTGGGAAAACCAACGATGACTCCATCAAGCAGTTCTTCGACGCCGGCCGCGAACATCACCGAGGCCGAGCGCCGCGACCTTCACGGCGATTGGGAGGCTACACGATATGAGTGTAAGATCCGCAACACAAAGACCTGAAGGACCCCAACGAGAGCAAGAGGCAGCCGAAACTGGTGTCGTACGAGCCATGGGTCCCCGACCGTAGTGGCAACCCCGAGATCCCCCTATGGCTTGCGGTGGATCGCGCGCGCATCGAAGGCCGCCTTGTTCACCGACGACACTAGATGGGAGGCTGCGCAGACGATGCCTTGGTGTCCAGTGGCGGCCTTGCCTATGCGTACGTACGATTCATCGGTACTGAAGTCACCTTGGCGGCGTCGTGTCGTCGTCCTTCACAACAAGCTTCATGGGCACTAGCGTCCCTGCGGTGTCGCTGCTCGGCAAGACTTTCCGCGGTGACTTTAAGGTGTTAGAACAATGGGAGCCTTGGAACGACCTTCTGATCGTCCTACAGTTCCAAGGCCAGGAGCGGATGATGGAGTGTACCTCCCTCAAGGCAGCCTAGATAACGTGAGGCTCCGCCTGGAGTATATTAAGCTCAAGCCCTTCCTTACGGCCTTCCAAAACAACGATCCCGGGAAGATTGAGGCGGCGAGACATATGCGCTTGGTGCAAGAACGCCTTTCCAAGGGGGGTCGCAAGCGAGCCCGTGAGCTCGCCGAGATAGACGTCGACTTCAACGCTCAAGTGGCTAGACTCCACTGCGCGGGCTTGTTCGATTTCGACTACCACCGCCACTACATAGCACCTAGGTATTGTAGCTGGCAACTATTACCTTACTCCCCCCCCCCCCCCCCCTCTCAATTGCCACAGCACGCATTCTATGCCTCACATATCGCCACACATATTGCCACACATATTTCAAGTGCCACACATATTTCGAATAACACAGGCGGACGCTTTTGCGCTTTTGTGGCGGACAGACTGTATGTGGTCCGCAACACATGGTTTCGGTGCATCACAATGTGTTGCATGTCCGAGTGCACTCCAACACACGCATATGCGGGTCTTTTGCAACCCAGTGAGAGTGGCAGCAACCACCGGCCACCTCCGTTCCACAATTACCACATCGCAGGATTGACTGACTTGTAAAGTAAGTTGACTTACTCTTAGTTGACACACACCACACCGCTAGTGCCGGTTGACGGCAGCATCGGCCGGACTGGTCTGCGAAAGTCATTGGTCATCGCGACCAGCGTTATCCGCCTGTCCATCTTCTTAATCTTAGGCCGCATATCCTGTCAGGGTACACACATATCAGCAACGCCCCGTGCGGCGGGAACCACGGGCGGGCATCAACAATGATGCAAATTATCATTAACCTTCAGGGTGCCAACATACTCCCAAAAGCCCTTGACTACCCCCATCAGTATAGCATGTGCTATCGGCAACGGCCAGAAGTAAACATTGCTTATATACAACAGCCAACGCACAAATGGAGACATGCCTTGAGTGCCTGCTATCATCTGCACGATGCGCGCTGCGCCGGTCTTAACTGCCGAAAACCGCATGCCCTGGACAGATGCGGGTGGGCATCCCCGCATTAGGCAATGTTGGGTTCATAATCATCGTCGGCAGTCTTTCCCTGCGGAGCGTCCATCACCACCATGTGCACACCGTCTGTATAGCCGTCGCAGTACGGGGCGTATGGACGGCCGACTCCAAAGTATTACTTGTCTGCACCCGAAACCACCCATGCATGGTCAGCATCATCTACAACAATATTACACTATCTGCATGCATACAGATAACGCATTCACAGTCGCACATTTTTTTGTCCCTGCCCTCTGTACTATATAGCAAACATTCGGAGCAACTGTGCCGCCATGTAACTCCGCCACACTTCCTAGCCTTGCAGCATCCATGTCAGCAAACATAGAAGGCGCCAATGTATATCTCTAGTCCTTCATCCTACATTGTGCATGTCAGTGTTATATGCCCGCAGCAACCAACCGCAAGCCAACATGCTCACTTCATGTTGAGAGTGGGTGCACACCCGATGCTGCAAATCACCGCATACACATCCTGAAAAGTCAGTGCGCCCTCCGCGCTCTGCGTTCTAGCAATTGCCTTGAGTGTCTCCTCCACATATATGTCAATGTGCTTTGGTGCAAAGGGCCCTGGAATGATGATCGACACCTTCATGTTGCGCTTCTCCCCCCGATCTGCTCATGACATGTCTTGACACCTGCAATAATAGGCCACACCGCGGTACAACAGGTCAAAGCCACCCAACTAGAATTATACTTATATATCTGGCAGCATATAACAACACCGTGTTGCGAACATAATCCCAGATATCGAGCGTGAATATGCTTTTGATGTAGTGCAGGTCCACCCCATCTCCACATAAATCATACACCCCGTTGTATTGTGAGAAAACTGCCCGTTGGTGGCAGCATCCATGGCCTTGCATGCTTCAGAGTTCCAAAACTCATTGATGGATTGGTCTCTGCATGTGCCTTTGCGTAGAGCCCATTCCTCATCCCAAAGATTTGCTTCACTACATGCAGCGTGTTTTGTGCAACAGCGACAATAACTCAATTAAGCTGTGCGCTGACAATGCTGCCGAGTGGGACAAACGGAAGGGGGGGGGGGGGGGGCATCACCTCAGAGACGTTGAAGTCGTAGAAAAACTTGCGCGGCTGAGGCGTGGCAGGGCGCGGGTGGCGCAGTGACTCGGGTGTCCAGCGCGTCAGATTGCATCGAGGGCAGCGGTCGTCGTAGCTCAAGTCACCGTCCAAGGAGTGGCCGTTCCAATGCATGTCGCACGGGAAACGGTGAACGATATACTTCTTTATGTCCGAGACGTTCATGCACTGCCCCACCTGGTACCATGTCTCGGTAAGCTCTGACCCGTCCTTACTCGGTAGCATGTGTTTCTTCAACAGCTTCGACAGCCTCTCGAACGCCGCCGTCTTTATGTTATTGTGCTTCAGCTTCCACTCGCAGAGACTGAGCGCGGCCTCCATCAAGGTTGCCTCGGCACCGGTGTACAATTGACGGCGTATGTTACGAAGAGGGTGCAGGAGCCGGTGTTAGCAACGGACTAGTAGGCGCCACACATGGGGGAGGGGGAGTCGACACGATACGAGCGCACCTCGCCCCGTCGTCGTACTTCCCTCGAGCGTTGTTGGACCTTATATTAAAGTCATATACCTCGCGCCAACGTCTCCTTCACCGCCGCTGTCGCTGCGATTGTCGTCAGAGGGGTTGCCTTCCACAACCCCCGTGACAATGCCTTCGGCATCGCTGTCGGCGTCGAGAAGTTCGCGTAGCTTCTGTCAAGGTGCACATGCGCGCAAGCATCTAAACAAACGCGCGTGTAACCGCCATCATCAACAAATCATCGCTTGCACGTTGTCAATGCGATACTCTCACCAATACCTAAAGTATCGGGCAACAACGCGGGCAAGCACCCCCCGAAAGCATGGGCGGTGGATGCGCAAGGGGCGCACCACCGGTAGGGTCCATGGTGCCTTGAGCCAACCTGGGAGTGAAATCGCTCAGCTGCTCTGTCGTAGGGTATAGCGGTTGTATATCCTACTAAATTTGCTTCTTCGAGTCGCCGTCGTCGTAAATCACCTTCACCAGCAGCTCCCTACCCGCCGGGTCTGCGTCCTCGTTATCCCATCTCCAAGTGACGACTTGGATGTTGCATGATACACACAAGTGGCTATTACATGGCAGAGGTGGGCCTATGCCATGTGCAACGGGACGTTAGGGGGGGGGGGAGGGGGGAGGAGACATGGCCGAGAAAGCTCCCCCGCGTCCCGAGTGTCTTGGTTCTGACAGCGCCCACGTGAGGTTCGGCATTCATCTCATGCATGCGTTGCCATACTTGCTGCCAGGCCACCATCAGACGACACCGAACGCCCCTTCCCGCCTCTGGGTGCGGGGCTCGCTGATTCGTTTCGTGGAGACGAGAGCGGCGGACATGGCAGCGAGGGCGATGACGGCGGCGACGGTATCGATGCACTCGGCTCGCCCCGCGATTCGGTCTGACCGGATCCGGACGGAGCGGAGGGGTGACGGCCGTACGGTGCAGCAGCTACCGCAGGGGCGCCATCAACACCGGCTGCGACAAGCGCAACGGTAGACGCAGGCGGCTTGGCGCACGTCCATCTGTGCTTGCCGTAGAACATATCAGTCTTCGTGAAGCATGCGCCACTCGCGCATCAACGAATTCTCTAGATCACCGGTTCGCAAATCCCCTCTGCAGCGGTCGAGCCCTCCTTGTCCTCAGGTATACGGCGCTTGGAGTTGCGACGCCCCATGGCACACCACTACTCGGCGCCGGCGGCTCGCAACGGCGGGTGTTGTAGGGGCTAGTCGTTGGCGCTCATGCTACCGCGATGCATGATAAAGTTTCATCCGCGCGACTGCAACGACATAGCCGTCGTGAAACCTACGGTACCGTTGCCCGTTGCGTCGTCACGGAGCTTGTGAGGCGTTAAAGTATGGTGTGGCGAAACCCAGAGCGATTACGGGTACACGCGGGAGGCGCGATGTGGGTTCAATGTACTATGGGGACGGGACGCATGCTATTGGTAGCATATTACAGAACGCGGGCAAGCCGGGCACGTCATGCGCCTACTGAGCAGTCTAGCAAAAAAGTGGCGATTGCACGGTAAATACGGCGATTACACGCCCATTCCGTGGAAAAATCGTGATTTCGTGCCATTACGGTATAATTACGAGACAGCCCGGGAGGCTAGTATGCTTGCCTGGTGGACGCACGCGCGTGCTTGTTTACCATGCGTGCGTGCCGCTTGTTGCCTATTCGGCCCGTCTGACGCAAAGTACTACGGAAAGTACTGTAGGAATGATTGACGGTCGCGGCCAATACTGCGTAAAGTACTGCGCGGCGCGACGGTAACCTGTATGTGGCGAGCCATTCCGCCACTGACCAGGCATCACCCCCAGAGAACGGGCAAGACTGGCAAGATTGGTCTCAACTAAAGCCTTGTAGGTGTCTAATAGGTGCCCATAATGGATGGCTTAGGTTCGTGTTCAGACATCGAGGGGGGGGGGGGTTGATCGGCCGCCCATTGAGCTGGTGACATGGGCCCACAAGGGAATGCGAGGTTGCGACCGCAACGGAAGGACATTAGGGTCGATGCAGTCCGGGACGACGTCGGAGTTAAGCGCCCACCCGCCCATTTGGAGATTGTGGGACACCGGGACACCGCTCGCGTTGGCGGCAGAGGCCGTACACATCCGAAGACTGTGCGAGCTCGTTCAGGAGCTGCCGGCACGGGGAAGCGCACCGACGAGACGAACGGCCGTGGAAAGCCATTCCGTAATGGAAACGGGAGTCCACGAGGTCGAGCAGTGGTCGGCAGGGGCGACAGCCTAGAAGTTAGTATCGGCCAAGGAAACAAGGAACGGGGGAAGTGACATGACGGTGTGGATGAGGTGCCGAAG
Organism: Tetraselmis striata; assembly: GCA_006384855.1. NCBI lineage: Eukaryota > Viridiplantae > Chlorophyta > Chlorodendrophyceae > Chlorodendrales > Chlorodendraceae > Tetraselmis > Tetraselmis striata. The sequence goes on along the minus strand of VCJN01000023.1, from coordinate 6,283 downwards.
GAGACGGCCAACGCGGCGGTGCTCAGCCACGGGGTGGAGGAGCACGTGCATGTCGTCGGTGCCGCGCTTTTTGGCGGCGCGGCCTTTCTCACGGTACACATGCACGGTAATGTTGCTTGTGTTTACATATGAAATGCGATTGGCCACCCCCTCCGATATTGAAATTGAAATTGAAATTAGTTACAACCTCTAGTCTGCTGCATCCGCTCGCTCAGACTGAGTTGTTTTCAGGACATGCTATCTCTAACCACCGTGGGGAACACGAAGTGTTATCACAGTTCAAGCTACCGGCCATCCTTCAATGTTTCCTAGCCCCTCCTCCTTCCAGTGGACTATAGCTAAGACAGTAGCGCCCCCCTACTGTCCCTACCTAAGTCAGGCCTATCCCATCCAGAGCTCAGCATGCAAGCTTACGCAGCCGAAGCGTCCCGCCTACAGCTACCAAGGTATGATGGGGGAAGGGGGCTGACCGGAATAGCTATGTGGTGCTCAGTATTTATGCACCGCTGAGCCGGCTAATATTATTGGTGGGGGCTGCGATGCCCTCCAGCATGGAATTGGGTGGGTGTTGTTTGTGGCGGTTGTGGGAATCGGATTGTGTGTTCATTGTGTGTAGGGTGTGTGTTGGTGTGTGAGCTGTACCGGGCACATGGTTAGTGGTGCGCGGTGTTCTTGAGGCCGCTGGCTTGGGTGGTGCTGCAGTGGCTCGCTCAACATCTTACTGGTGTGAGCTGCTGGACGGATGAGCTGCTTCCTCGTCGGTCTCCCACTCGCTGTCTGAGCCGTGGGCGCCAGAGAGGCGCGGCTTGCTCCTGCTGCGGTTGCGGGTGGCGCCGTCCGAGCGGCTGCGGTCCCTGGGCTGCTTCTTCTTATGTTTGGCTGTTGTGGCTGTCCTGCCCTTGCTGGCTAGGGTGGGTTGGCTGGGGTGGCGCTCCAGCTGGATGGAGAGGCGCTGTGGGTTGCGTAGCTGGTGTGTCTCTGCTGCGAGGCTGGCTAGGTTGGCGGATAGTGTTGGTTGACTGGCAGGAGAGGACTGTGCAAGCAACTTTGTGGCTGCTGCGGTGAGGTGGTGGAGTTCTGCTAGTCCCACAGTGCTGCCATTGGGTGTGCCCTCCCTGAATGTGCGGTGCACTGTTGAGCGCTGGGGGGAATCGAGTGATATGTCTGCCTGACATGGTGTCTTTGCTGCCGCGCCCTGGGTGGTGTCCACCTCCATGGCGCTGTCTTTCTCCTCGTAGTTGAGTTCTAATTCCTCCTCGTCGTCCGCCTGTGTTCCAGGCATGGTAGTTGCCGATGGGGCTGTGGCTGTAGGTGCATGGGCTGGGGGGGGCTGCTCCGGGGGCTCGCTCCGTTGCAGCTCCTCGCTCATCGATGGCTGCCACTGCGTCCGCAACCGCTCCGCGCCTCGGTGGGACGTGCTCGAACCCTGGGGGGGGGGGGGGGGGAGGCGTCGCGGACCAGGGGTGCGGTCTGGGCTGCTGGGGTCGCTGGAAGAGGTAGTGCGATTGGGCCTGCCGGTGGCGGGGCGGGTGATGTGTCGGCAGGGCGCTCTCGGCTGGCGCCGGAGCTGGTGCGGCCTTGATCTTCCCGCACGCTATCGACACTGTCTTGCGCCACTGCTCAGTTCTGTCGGTGCTGCGGGTGCCACCAATGATGCTGTGGTGGTGGGCGGTCAGCTGCAGGGTGAGGGTGTAGATTGCTTGGGCGTCCGGTGGCTCGTAGGGCGAGGGACGCTGGGCGGTCTTCCGGACCTTCTTACGTATGCCTATCGCATCGCGTTGGATCTGGTTTTGGCCAGTGTTGCCACCCAGTTCTCCCGCCTCGCGGATCGCCTGGCTGAAGGGGTGGATGAGCAGCTCCGAGGGGTCGAACTCGGACTCCGTGAGGTAGATGGCGATGGTGCGGAGGCGTATCGCCCGCAGTAGTGCGACAGGTGAGGTGAGGGCCACGGTTAGGCGCAGGGTGTCCGCGAACTCCTCGTCTCCTTTGCCGAGGGAGATGGCGCAGAGGGGGTCGTCCCCCACGCGCAGCAGTGTCGGCTCTGTGTGGTTGTGGCGCATCTCGACGCCAGCAGCCGTCATGGTGTCTGTCAGGCATTGTGCGTGGTGCATCTCTGGGGGTGTGTTGGTGCGCTGGATGATGGTGGCTGCGATGGCCTCCGGTAGCTGCTCCACCGTCGGCAGCTCCAGGTTGGACATGGGGCCGGTGCAGACCGCCTTGGCCGTCAACGCGCATCGGAAAAAACTGTTTGGACAGCGCCGGGGGCAGTACTCATGGGAGCGGGGCGGTGGGCTGGTCCTCGCGGTACTCGCTGTGTTCGACTGTGACTTGGATCACTGCTCGGCCCTGCGACTTGTCGCCAAACGGCACCGCCAGGACCGCGTCGCGGCACACATCCTGTAGTATACGCGCCGCTTCGGGATCGAGGAGTTCGAGGCGAACCGAGTCTGCCGAGGGGCGGGCTTTCCATATCTCTCGGACTTCCAGGAGGGCCAGTAGTGTGCGGGTCGGGGGGCAGATGACGGCGTCGTCTGCGTCTGTGTCGGCCTCGTACTCGGCCCAGGCTCTCACTCCGGCGAGTGCGAGGACGTCCGCCGGTGTCCCCGCCGGTTGGTCTGCCGCCGCTTCGCATGGCTGGGGTTGGTCGTATGCTGGGAGGAGGCCCTCCGCCGGGCGCAACCACATGTCGGCCTCCGTGAGGCCTATGGACGAAGGGGAGCGAAGCCACACCTGGTGTATCGGGCGTTCGATGTCGTCGAGGTGTGGTGCTCCGAGCAGGCGGATGGAGCAGCGGCGGCCCTGGCGGTCGAGGATCGCTGTGCCGTCTCCTGTCCATTGGGTCTGTAGAACACACTCGGTTGTGTCTCTGCGGGCCAGTCGCAGGATGACTGACCCTATGGTGGTGGGGAGCCTAGTGCCAATCGGTCCGGCGGTGTCGGCGGCAGCTGGCTTTGGGGGGCGGCGGGTCACCACCCTGACGTCTGCTGGTAGGATTTGAACGCCGATTTTGGGGCTGAGGGTGCGGATCAGGTTCGTCACAGTCCGGCTGCGCGACTCCTCGTCCATGGCTTGGTGCTGGGCCACCAGATCGCCGAACAGTAGGGCCACATGGGGGGCATCGTCCGTACCGGCGGGGAGGCCGGTGAGAAGGAGGTGGGATGGGCGTTGCAGCACGCGTATGTGGCGGCGGGTTGCTGGTGGGAGTTGGGTGCCTGCGATTTTTTTTGCAGTTGCGACCGTACGGATCGTTGGCTGTTGCCGCCTCGGAGTGCGGCCAGAAAGGTGCCGACCCCGGCGTCCCGTTGCTTCTCATGGCTGTCTGTATCCATGCTGGATGTTGTGGTGTCCTCCTGGAAGGCCTGATCTTCACGCCGCTGTGGGCGCAGGCCGTCAGTTGGCATGATGGTGGGTCGTCCGGTCGTCGGACGATCCGCCGTTTCACAAGAGGATCACGCCACCAGTACCAGTAGCCACGCCCGCTCGCCCGGATTTAGTACATACGCAGTACTTCGCCCGGTGTTAAGGGCCGGCTGGAAAGTGAGAAGTCTGGGTAATGGGCGTGTCCCCCCTCCGATAAGTATATTTTGCCGATAAACTTGGAAGCTGTGGTGAAAGTGGCGGCGAAATGGTGTTTTTGGAATGATGGGCGGCACGGTCGCGCGCAACGCGCGCTCTCTGCCTAACAATTGGCTTTTGAATAATTTGAATAATTATTCCACGCCTACCAATAGTTGCTGCTTCGACCGAAACAACCGAAGAAGCGTTATTGTGCACCAACGGGCAACAACCGTAGCAGCAACGGAGATGGAAGAGCAGATGGCACTAGATTCGGGTGCAACAGGCCGCGGGCGGGGTCATAGGAACCTCGGCTATCTCACTACAACCGTTAGGAGGTGTGCAAGAATCGGCCGAGCGCCGGGTTTTTAATCGCCCACTTAGCCATGCGCGATTCGCGAGAGGAGCGGTTGGAGTCGAGTCTAAGATATGGGTTGCTCATCAATAATGTTTTGCAGGACTGCCGATGAACCTTTACAGCCGGTATTGCGGACGGGCTAAGACTAATGTGCAGCGGGGGGCACTACTTCGAGCTACGAACACTGAATGTACTGTGTTTACATATGAAATGCGATTGCATGGCCCATTCCCCCTCCAGAAACATCATATTGCTCGTATAGTAGTGGACCAAGGTACATTCCATGTCCGCTCGGTTGAACGGTCGTCTCTTCTTCGAGGTTCGATTCTTGGTCGATCGATGTATTATTTCGGCAATATCGGCCCGGGTTTACCCGGTTGGTGCAATATCCCTTCGGGTTCGAATGAGGCAATGGTCTAAAGGCTATGCCAGACCTACGGCTGCAGTGGGCCCAAAAGGTCAAGTGCTGGGGCGGCTTCGGCCGATGTCCCGGGGCGAACTTTCCTTTAACTACTTACGTCACGCACTCCGCTGAGATAGCGTGCCTGATAAAATGAGACCATCATGAAACTCGGGTTGTTTACTACACTACGGTACTTACGCTTTTGTTTTTCCCCGCCCCTGGACAGGACTGGCACCAGTGAAACCAGTGAAACGGTACTTCTGCTCGTACCGTTTTTTACTCGTCGCCCTGATGACGATATACTGGCATGACGCTACTGTCGTACTCAGTGCTGTAGGTCCATCTGGTTCAGTGACGGGGCGAGCTTGTGTTGTCTCGTGTGGTACGAGGCAGGAGATTAATTACATGAGCTAGCTGGAAAGGCGATATCAGAAAATCACCAGAAAAGGACAATCGGAAAGGCAGGACTAATCCTGGTGGTACGACAACCATCAGCAGTAGTCGCTAGTCTGGAGGTGTGGTGTGGCGTGGTTTTTATTCGTCACGGTCGCTTGAAAACCGGAAGCAAGATAGCGACCATATATAATTATAATAATTACACGAGCTAGACGCAACATTCAAGAAATCCACAGAGAAATCCAGAAGGAAATCCAGAAGGAAATTCAGCTACGGGCCAACAGAGGCGGGAACCGCCATGGTAGCCTCCGACCAGGCATCGCCACCAGCCAGCCGCCGCTCCACGCAATAGGGACGCTCTCCCCAGCACACAATCCCGGGCCACTCCAATAGCGGCACTAGGCCGAATGTAATGTGAAGGCGCCGACAGGAAAGGAGCTTCGAAGAGGTCTCGCAGCAAGGAGCGGAAGTGGGGGGGGGGGGGGGGGGGGGAGGGGGGGGGAGGGGCCAACCCAAAACGGGGCGCCACGGGCGTGCAACAGACGCAGGCCACCCAACGCTAGATGCGCCGCCAGCTCGGTCGCGTCCTTTTCCGCCAAACGTAGAACGCCTTCCCCAGCACAACATCCCGGGCCACTCCAATAGCGGCGCTGAGCCGAATGTGATGTGGAGGCGCCAACAGGACAGGAAGTAGGGAATGCAGAGCCGACCGGGTCAGCAACGACGTAAGACGCCGGTGTCCAGCGCGCTTTGTTCCGCCCAGCGCCAGATCCGCCGCCAGCTCGGTCGCGTCCCCTTCCGCCGAACGTAGAACTCCCTTCCCAGCACAACATCCCGGGCCACTCCAATAGCGGCACTAGGCCGAATGTGATGTGGAGGCGCCGACGGGACAGGAAGGGAGAGGGTGCTCAAAGAACAGCGAACATGGACTTGACCGAATTATTATCATACATGGTATTTATAAATAAGGATTTACATAAACCGCTTTCTTTTTGAAACGCTAACCGAACATCAGGTAGCACGGCTTATAGTATGTCTGCTAACTAGTACAGCAGTAGTATAGTATCGGTATGGCTGCCCCGACCTCATGCTTCCTTCGTGGTCAATCCGTTCAGGCACTTCGGAACTTTGTCGCCAGCCAACCTGCTGAGTTCCGCCGTCACCTGTCGCGCACACGGCGGGGGCTGTTGCGGCGGGTCTCGGCTTGCGTGCATGGTACCCTGGGCGGCATTATCTCTGCCGGTGTGCAGATGGCCAAGTCTGATGCGTGGGCTCGTGCCCATTCTGCGTCTTCTCATGTTACTGCTTCCACCTCGCAGTCGCTGTACCTTTCTGATTGTCCTTTTTTTTTGGGTGATTTCCTGATATCGCCTTCTGCTGCTGGCCCATGTAATTATCGGTATGGCTGCCAGGACGGCGGGTACAGGTGGTATAAAGTGCTTCTAGTTTATCCTTATTACATTTTATATTAGCGCACGTGATGCGCGATCCGACGAACGGTACTTTCGTAGTCGCTACGGGACTCGTTCTCGGCGGACGCGTTCGCGCCAGCACGCAACGCGGAGGGTTTT
>VCJN01000021.1:0-30633 GCA_006384855.1 Tetraselmis striata | reverse complement strand
CTGATGGTAAATTTGTGATAAAGTCAGACTGAAATATTCCATGGTACAGTTGGTGTTGGCAGTGGCTGTAAAGCCGCTGATCAAGCATGTGTGTGCTGTTTTGTCAGCTTACAGACTTTTACAGTTTCGGATATATGTTTTATGTTTTGGTGCATGTGCGGCCAGCCAAATTTTCTTTTGATCAATTTCTCAGTTTTGAGAATACCGTTATGGCCAGCCGTCTTATATCATTGAATGTTCTTTGATGATATGGTTCAGATCAGTATGGTAATTATGGTGTTCTTTGATGATATGGTTAGATCAGTATGGTAATTATGGTGTTCTTTGATGATGCTCTTTTTGAGTTCATCATCTGCAGGAATATATATTTTATTCAGCTATCATGTACAGTTCAGTATGGTGATCATATCGTACTCCAGGGGATAGCTTTTCCCTGGTCAATTTTGGTGTCCTGCATATATTTTAATTTGATAATTGTGAGGAATTGTTGTTTCAACTGTATCAAGACAGTGGTAAGGTTGAGCCATTCAGTGATGTGCTCCAGATCCTTCTCAAGGTCTGTATATGGTATGCATCCAATGATGCCTTCAGATCTTTTAGATATGGTCGCCTGCTCAGTGCATCTGCCGTATTTTGAGATCCCTTTCTATAGACAATATTCATATTGTCCTTATATGATGATATTTGGGACCAGCCAGCATGTTTTCTGCTGAGCTTTTCTTGCGTTGGCAGATGACGGAGGGTGGTATGGTCAGTGATCACGGTAAAGTGTTTACACCCATCCAAATAATGTCGCCAATGCTGGAGAGCAATCACTACTCCCAGAAATTCAGTATGATAAGTGGAATAGCGCAGTTGCGCACCCCTCAAGACCTTTGCCAGGTGAGCTACTGGACGCAGCCGTCCGGCATTGGGGTCTTTTTGCATGAGCACCGCCCCCACAGCATATTTGCTGGCATCAGCTTGTGACCACGAACTCTGCGTCCGGGCCAGTTGATGGGATTCATTAGAATCAGGGCGTGTGTCATTTTATATTTTAGGCGATCAAAAGGATGTTGGTGGGTGTCAGTCCAGGCCGGATATATATTATTTTTTGTCAGATCAAATAGTGGCTTTGCTATGCCAGCAAAGTCATCAATAAATGATCGATAATATCCTACAAAGCCTAAGAAGGCCCTGGCATCTGTGAGAGATTTTGGTACCGGCCATTCTGCGACTGCTTTTATTTTTTCAGGGTCAGGGAATTTACCCTTTTCCGTTATACGGTGACCCAATTATTATTTGCTTTTTGCCCCATTGTGATTTTTGGGGGTTGAGGTACAGATGGTGTTTGCGCAATTTCGCAAGTACCTGATTAATATGGTCAATATGTTGCTCCGGAGTGTCGCTGAATATGATAATATCGTCAAGTTATCATCAAGGATATTTGCATCCTGATGTGAGTCATGAGCAGTCCCGTTGCAAACTGCGTTAATATATGATATTATTGGGATCCGCCTGGCGCTGTTTTCAGGTCAAATGGCAGGACTCTCATCTCAAATTGACCCAACTGAGTGATGAAGGGTGTCTTATAGACATCTTCCTCCTTCACACGGATCTGATGGTATGGTTTGGACAAGTCTAAGCAAGTCCGGCATTTGCCAGTGGCAATACGGTCCAATATAGTATCAATTTTGGGCAAAGGATATTGTGTACCCAGTGTTATTTTGTTCAGCGATCTATAGTCAATGCACATCCGGAGGGTGCCCTCAGATTTTCTGGCAAGCAGCACTGGAGCTGCAAATGGTGAATTACTGGGTATGATCCAGTTTTTCTCTAGGTACTGTGTTACCTGTTTTTTCAGCTCAGTTAGCTCCGCGGGAGACATTTTATAAATGTGACCTTTCGGCGGGTTATCATCAGGTATAATAGGTATATTATGATCATATTTTCCTCTGCTCGGTGGCAGGTCTGTTAGGTATTCTTATCGTGACCATATTGTTTTATAATGTTCAATATTTTCTCATCATATTGTGGGCCAAAGTCAGTGTGTACCTGCAGATCATCTGTTTTTGTTTGCGATGTCTGGGTACCAATAAAGTCTTCTTTCAGAGTGGCTATAAAGAATTATGCTGCATCTGCATTGTTGATTGGTTCCGCAGAGGTGTAAAGCAGCTTAGCCATCTGGTTTGCCGACAAGATACTTACTACTGTTGGTCTGGGTTGGACCTCACAGCCAAACAGTGTAGCATCTATCTGTCTCTCGTGTATAGTTCCATCATCCCAATGGATATCTGGAATTTTTTTTCTGAGCCATGGAATGCCCAATATGACATCCCAGTTATTGTTACTGGGGAGGCAAATAAAATTAGCCTCTATGGTATAACCAGCCTCAAATTGAAGCGATATTGTCACATAGTGCCGAGAGATCTTATATGTTATTGTACCATCTGCCAATTGTATTTTTATTGCTTGATCCAGCAATTTCACCGGCAGGTCATATTTTTTACAATATCCCACGAGATAAATTCTCGCTGGGCAGCACTGTCAATCAGTATTTCAGCTTGATCAGACAGGGCGTCATTATTGGCTTTGATTTTAGCCTTTGCCATCAACAGATCTGTTTCTACAGTCTGAGAGGTAAAATTTGCTGTGGGGATTTGATATTGTGTTGTTATGCTGTGCGCTTTGTCACGCACTCTATCCTCCACAGTAAGATCAGCCAAGTATACATCGACTGAAAATGGAGTCGGACCCATTGGTATCCGCTCTTTATGGTTTTTGGGATCAGGGATGTCATACAAGTATGCACCCTTTGGATAATGGTGGATCTTACGGTATGTGTTCAGAATGTGCTGAACATTTTTATTGTTTTTCCACTTGGGAACTGCAATTACTGCATAGATGTTGTATGGATTCTGCCTGCGCTTCGTTTCGAAGCCGGCAATAATATCAGATTTTCTCAAACGGTGGGTTCAGCCACACATGATGGTTAATAATGTCAGCATCAAAGAAGGAGTTAGTTGGGGAACAATAGGTATTCATTACCTTTGTGGTTTCAGCAGTTGCCGCCCCAACAAGGGTGAACGGGCCCCCATATCATGTTCAATTCCTCCCAAGCATTCTGATTGAATGATGGGTAGGTATCATGTTGGGGTATTGCGACTGCTGTTATTGTTGCCGTTGCATCGTCATGATCAGACCTAGGAGTCATTGCCCTGGTCATACTGTTATTATAGTCAGATATGAGCTCATCAACTTGAGTCTGCATATCCCGGATGTTGAGGGTTTCCGTTTGTGCAGCATTATCCACCGTGGTTGGTGGCTTTTGCTGATATATTAATTGCTCAACTGGTTCCGTTTGTGGCGCTTGAGAAGAGCTGCCTTTTTGACCAGTAGCAAAGTGATGTTTATTTTGTTTGCGTCTTCTGCGCTTTTGTGTCTCCGGTACATGATGCACAACAGGTGTATCCTGAGTGTCATCGACCCTACGTTTTCTGCGCAGTGGTCCCACATCCTCTGTTAAGGGCTTGTTTTGGTGTTTTGCCCATTAATACTGAATCATACAGTAGTGTAAAGTTCAGCTATTACAGCGATATGATCAGAGAGATGTGTTCGTCGGCCGACTTTAATGAACTCTGATTGTAGGTGAACCTGCCGCAAGCGACAGGAGCAGGCTCACGTTCAGGATCACTCCAGAGCGTCCCCTGGCACAGATCAACTGAACGGCCACAATCCACATCACCGCGAATCAAAGCTGCTGCCAATTCAGTGCATTACTACGGTGAGCTTATGCACTCTATGGCAACATTTAATCATACAGTAGGAGACATGCATTGGCACAATACATAGCAAAGGTAATTACATGTTTTACCTAGTTGGGATGCTAGATGCCAATGTTTTCTATTATACTGCACATTTGTTTGCAGTTTGCTGGGTCGGTGCCTCAGCAGATATGCTCTTCTGTGGAGTGTTGCGGACGAGATTGTTTTCCACTATTTTAGTGGGTGATTGTAGATATGGTGGCTCATGGGTGTTCTCCACCTTGACCGCCCCAGCCGCGATCAGCATATCTGCCGCCGCCTCTTCCTCCAGAGCGGCCGCCACGGCCTCCACTTCGGCCTCCCCGATTACCACGGCCACCACCACCATCATGCTTTGATAGCATGTCTGACATTACTGTTGTGGTCAACAGTTGCACTGAGGGTCCTGGCTACAAGCCTAGGTGCCTACTCAGGTTATCATAAGCCTTGCGGCATGTGTCGTTTTCATGAATTTATGATTTCAATGACCTATTGTATGGTCTGTATGGTGAATGTTTACTGGCCTGTAATATAGATTTCGGGTTGCCTTTGAAACTCGATATTAAGATTTGCACTCTTGCGGAATTTTCCGTTCAAGTAATGCTTGATATGTTTTGGGGTGCTAGGATGAGTATCATTGTACCCAATCAACTGCAGCACCCAACGGAAACATGTGGCCAGAGTATTACAATATTTGTATGATATAATTTGCAGGCAAATTCCGTTATGCCTGAAATATGTTGAGGGTCATGAATACAGTTTTTACTTTGCATATGACATATCATGTTCTTTGCCAATTGATGAAAATCACCAAAGGCAGTACCATGTATACCTCGCTTCTGGGCAAACATGGTTTCTATCGTTGTATAGTGTTGGGACTGTTTGTTGATGGAATCAAGCACATATGTCTCTGACATGTAGTCATAGACATGTGCCGTTACGGTGGGTCCCACTCTGTCTATGAACTGTAGGATTTCAGTCAAGAACAGAGTATTATAATGGTTAGCATGCAACTTTTCCTGCCCCACCAACGGGGTCAGTTTCAAGTGCAGATATAGTTGTTGTCATGTTACGGCAGCATATGTTGAGATATGTTCAGGTTGGCCACTCACATGGAGTGGATCCTCATGCCTGCGTGACTTATGTTTGGTCTCTCCAATTGGAGGATATGGTGGGCGCTTGTCCGCCGTATTGTCAGATTGTCCTGCGTAGGGGTTATGTTGTAGCACCGGATCAATGTCCATCGATGCTTTCCCTACATCTTTGTGGGTTTACCACATGTTGTTCATGTGTCGATTGAGTTATGATAGTATGAATTGCAGAATGTTGATGGCAAACCCATCGATTGATTTGTAAGCTGTTTTCTGGGATATGGTATTGCAGGAAATATGTTGGCGTTACTTTGGGATTTTTGTTGGATTTCATTATTGTATCTCAGCTTTCACACCTCAAAGAGAGGCGTGAGCTGGTTAATGTATTTCATGACACATTCCGTTTTGGATGCTGATTTGCACGCCAACAAGAATATTTTACAGTATTTAAGCACAGGGATCTGATATATGAAAGCCCCTGGAAAAAGTATCACAGATGTACTGGCTGGTTTTGGTGTAGCAGTTGCTAGCACGCTGTCGATGTACTGCAACTGCAATATTGTTCGCTGCTGGGAGTCTTCTGCCCCCGCAGGTTGATTCCGTCTGAAACACTGTGTCATTATATTAATTGTCCACTTTGGGATACAATCAGCCAGTTTGTTCACAAGGCTGGCACTCCAGCCTTGGTTATGTTCAATATTTGCTGCCATATCTTTATACGGTGTCAGATCTGAGTCCATATGCGGAAGGACCAAACCGCCCGCTTGTCTGAGTTTATTCATATTATGATTTGATTCACTGGATTGAAAACCCAGGATAATGTTTTGAATGTGGTTGTTGTCTTCACACAGCATATCATAATATGTTAGGTATCCTGATGGGAACATATCGTCAGTGTTTATGGTTGGATCATGTTGTCTTTTATGATTGGCATCAGAGTCATAGCTCTCATGGCTATGCTCGGAGATATGTTGACAAGATGTTTGTATGTTTCGGCGAGGTTGTGTCTCAAAAACTGGGTTATTATGGTAATCATGGAGAGGTTATGATGTTATCTCTTCCTCTCGTATTGGCAACCTTTGTTGCCAAAGTGACCCTCAGTTTGGCTTGGATTATCATGCATATTGTGTTTTGGTCAGGCAAAGCATGACCTATTCATGATATCTCGGAAAATCATAATAACATGTGGATTCATCCCAACATGCAACACAATAGCAGCAACAAGCATTCGTTCGTTCGTATCGTGAGGTGGCATATCATCTAAAATATTAACAACATTTGCGAATTATGGTTTGTCCTCATTCATTGAGGAGACATCGTTGTCGACCCCATTGGGCGACTGATTATCGTTTCGTCCGCAGCTGCCTATGACGCAGCAATATCGTTCAGAATATTGTCAACACAGCCAGGGTTCATCCTGCTGGATATGGTTTTGATTTCAGGCCTCTGTGGGCTCAATATAGTTTTTGTTTCAAGCCTCAGTGGACCCAATATGGTTTCCGATGCAACAGCTTATGAGTTTTGATACTGCGTTGATGTTGTATGGTCGTTATGTTGTGAATATGCTTCAATGAGGGATGAGGCGGTATTAGGTTTGGAGTGGCTTACCTAATAGGCCGCTTACCTCAATTCGATTCATACACTGAGAAAAAGAATAACGACGTTCCGAGCTCTACAGGCAGCGTCGCGCGTCCCGGTTCTGTCCAAACTCCGGGCGAGAAAGTAGCGCCGATGTGGCGCAGAAGATATAGTAGGCGTATGGTAAGCTTCCGCCTTATGAAAGGACGGAGTTATGTTTCACTCGACTCGATGGCCGAGAACGTTCGAGAATATAGTACTGCCTATTGGCAGTTCAGCTTTGAAACTGTGGCTTCCGAAAAAGCCTGTTATAGTATTTCTTCCACGACGCTCCGCATTTCTCAGGTAGCGTCGCGGCCCGGTAATCTCCAAGCTCCGGGGGAGAAAGTAGCGAAGGTGGCGCAGAATATGGTATGCTTCCGCCTTATGAAAGAGCGGAGTTATGTTTCTCTCGACTCGGTGGTCGAGTAGGTTCGACTGTATCGTGCTGCCTCTTGGCAGAGTGGCTTCTAGAAAAGCCTCTTATGATTTTTCAGCGGGGTATTTGCCGACACCCGCAGTCGCCACACGACAAGCGCGAGCATTATATGTGAAGCGCTCCGAGTGAAAAGGTAGCGCAGAGGGTGAAAGATATATTGTATGCATCCGCTTCAAGACAAGGCGGAGTTATGATAAGCTCGACTCAGTGGTCGAGAAAGTTCTGGTGTATGGTGCTGCCTCTTGGCAGGGCGGTAGCTTCCGGAAAAGCCCGTTATGGTCCTTCGGCGGGGTAATTGCCTGCGCCCGCCGCCGTGGCTACGCTACAGGCGCGTATGGTGTGGTTGATGAAAGCCCGCGAGGGAGCGATCGAGTAGGTAGAAGCACCAAATGTGAGGGAATGTGCGCTGGTGGTGGCTATTCCGCTATGGTGGTGGTCGAGTATCATCTGATTACAGGCCGACAGGCGCCGTGCCTGATATATGCGGCGCGATGTGGCCGACAGGGCGCGGGCGCAGCCCGTCATCTGACGGGCGCGCGCTACGCGCCTAATGTGCTATGATGATTAGGGCTGGTGAGGGTATAGGATATATCCTCACAGGCGGTAGCCGCGCGTACTCGTACGTGCCGTACAGGGGGGATGCACATCCTGGGATGAAGAACATCCCCAGGATCGGGATAGACAATTCCATCCATAATAATGAGTGTTAAAAATAAAACTGATGATGTTTCATGCAGCTAAAGCATGGCTGTGCAAGCGCGCACACATTTGGTCTAGGCGTCGTCTCTGGGATTGTAGTGATTCATTTAATAATTGAGGAGCAAAGTAGCGATGTTTGCGACCTATGACGCCGTGTAGGGGTAAGGTTGCACCGATGCTGGCGATTGCTGGCGCAAAGTGGCCCGTTTCGAGATCCAGAATATTACGTGGAACACCAGTGGCGACACTAGACACCTAGAGGAACATCCATGAGCACAATATGCAGCTTGCGGTACGGGAGGGCGGCATGCGCTCTCCATCCGCCTTATTAGCTGGCCGTGTCCCAATCTCACCGATGAACCTGGCCGGCAACAGTCCCGGTGCGTTCGCTCCAAACCGCAGCTTCAAACCCTCCTCAACTCAAGCTTCTAGCAGTGCATGACGTGGCGAATCAGCCATATGCTGGCATATGCCTCCATCCTGGCTTGTCCACGTTCACCGGCATGACACCCTCCCAAGGCAGCCCCAGGACGCCCACTTGTGCGGGCGAGCGCGGCAAACACGATCCCGCCCGTGGTCTTGGCGCTCGCTGTTATGCAGCAGAGCTACGTACGAGACAGGCAAGCGCAGGTCAGATGTTGCTGGCGGAGCGGCCGCCGCAGGAGCTAGCCGCTAAGGGGACCCTCCCTTGCATGACAGATACACCACAACGCACCTCCGCGCGGCCATGTTGCCCGCTTAGCACCACCGCCGCTGGCCCATCCGGTGCCCCATAACTGCTCCTTTGGAACCTCTGGTTGACCACCAATCGATACACATGCATATTATGATCGCTTCACCCTCTTTTCAAATAAGTTGTCACATATATTGTCCTACAAGGCAAAGGGAGCGAGAAACATATGTTGTGTGTGTCTTCCGTATCTGTGAATCACAAATCCTTACCATAGCGGGGAGAGGGAATCATAGAGGCAGGTAGCCGGCATGACCGTAACCCGCGGAACAAATCTGCAGGGCATGATATGTATACAACACGCGCTCCCACCCGCGCCTGTGGGAGTCTAGCGCGTTTAGCATGCTGAGATACTTTGTTTGATATGCCCCCCCCCCCCCCCCCCCCCCCGGCAATCCACGGCCTCGTGTGTGTGTGTGTGTGTGTGTGTGTGTGTGTGTGCGTGCTCTTTGTACTGGGAGGTTTGATGCATGAGATACTCTTGTAGCACAGTCGCATGTAACTCAAACAACTTAAAAAAATGGGTGCTTTGGCGCAGCCCTGCAGGTGCTGACATACTACATCGATGCCGCACACAAGAAATTCACATGGCGGGAAGGCGCTTGTGCTTGATGCCCGATGTCTGGCTTTATGAAGAGATCATGAAGAAGTATGTCGGTAACCTCACAGCGGGGCGGATACATGGGTGTGTAGGAGAAGTCCTGCCACCGAGTAACAGCGGTGTATGTGAAGACGCCGCTGTACTTCCATTGGTCCAGTGAAGAAATAGTTAGAGGGCGGCGATGAACCGTAGAATCTCGATGGCAGACGTCTTGAAGTAGTCGTCAAGTGCGTCCTGGCGGCACGCCCAGTGCCCGACGTGGGCGATGACCCGTGCGGACCTGTAGCGGTCCCAAAGCCATTGTGAGAAGGGACTTGCGGCCGGAGGGGCTGCCGACACGGTCCAGGGGCGTCGTGCGGGTGGCTGGGCCGGGGAAGGCGCGCGTATAGGCGGCCTTGAACGCCGAGTTGAATCCCGAGTAAGGGGTGGTGTGAAAGGTCTAGGGTCCGATGCGGGAGGACTAGGGTGCGGCCAGCAGGCGGTTTCCCGAGGGTGGGCGGAAGTAGTCCTCAAGCATGTCAACCGGTTGGACAGCCAGACAAGGCACGTGGTCTGGGATGTAGGCGAAGCACTCGTGACGGGCGCCAACGTTCTTGTGAACATTCATGCGCAGGCGGATGTAGCAGCAGCCCAGCTCCGCGTTGAAGAGCACGCGGACCGCGCTGAGGTCCGTGTAGGACATGGCGCCGGAGCCGGACTCGCGGTAGTCGCAGGTGAGTGCCGCGGCGGCTGCGCGGCGGAGGCACCTGAGGTTAAGGAAGGTGATGCACATGCGCTGGTGCCTGCCAAAGGCTGACGACAGGGGGGAAGCCGCGATGCCGCATCGCGCGTAGGTCCGGAATCCGAAGAGGGAGTCGGCCCTTGGCGGGGCGCTCGGTCCGGCGCTCCAAGATCAAGACGAGGCGTTGATGCTCTCGTCCTTGCACGGGTTGAGCGTGGGGCGGCCCGCGAGGCGCATGTGTGGGAGCTGGCGCATGTGTCAGTCGGAGATGGCCGCCAGCCGGCCGGCGATGGTGGAAGGGGCAAGCGAGCGGTCGCTCGTGTAGTGGTAGATGTAGCCACACAGGAGGCCTAGAGTGGCGAGGAGGGGGGTGGCGCCATGCGCGGCGCAAAAGGAACAGTAGTCGCGCAGGCTGCTGCGGTAGGTGCCGTTGGTAGATGAGCGGAGCCGAAGATCCTCAAGGCCGTCGGTGCCCATAAGCAGGCGGCGCCACTCGGGGAGGTGGGCGGCAGGCACCGCTGGGGCAGCGCACGATGGGCAAGTGTAAAATTCAGGCATCCCTGTGTCCGGGCGTCTTGCGCACCGGGCGCACAAACCCATCATGCAGCTAGCGCAGGCGTAGAAGAGGCCCGTGGGGCCATTGCCTGACAGGCGCGGCATTGCGCTGGTGGCTTGGGCAGAGAGGCTGTCGATGGGGAAAGCGGGGGAAACCTGGATTAGTACGACGCCCCAAGTCCACGACGTTGCGGACCTTGTACGTTGGCACAGTCTTGATGATGCACGCGATGGGGTTGACGATCCACGGGAGGTGATGAAGGGGGCCTTCACAGAAGCCGAGCGCGATGATGCGGTCGAAATTGACGCCGGCGGCGTTGTTGTTGTCGAAGCACGACTTGTAGTTGTTTTTGCGGGAGCGCGGGGGGCGGCCCGTCCACATGAGAGGGGCGCCCTCGAGAAGCTCCGCCTTCAGGTCCGATGGCACATGTGGGCTCATCAGCAGGGCTGCAGTGTTTACACGGAGGCCGGGCGTGTAGACGCCGCAGATGCTGTCGTCGATTCCGGCCTGACCCAGGTACCCTTTTGCCCAGCCAGCGGCGTGGCCGGGGGGGGGTGGTCCATGTCAGCGTGGGGGGCGCGCTGTCGCCGCGGCACCCCAGCGCCAGGTAGCGGCGGTTCGCGGCCTCGCGGGCGCCGGAGGGTTTGAAGGAGCGCCGCACGACGCGGAGCCCGTCAAGAAAAGCCAGAAGGTCGGCTACAGGCGCGCGGCAGTCAGACCGGCAGTCAGACCGAGTCCGGCAGCCAGCTGGGCGAGCCTCAGCTTCTAGTAAGCCGTGTTGTTAGCAGAATAGATGGGCCCGCAGCCAACGCCGGCCCGGTTGTCGTGGACTGCAGGGATGTGGACGCTCGCCGCCGCGCAGGTCCGGACGACCAGTAGGGCGTGGTCGATGCCAAACTTGCGCAGCAGCAGAGCGGGTAGCGGTGAACTGATGGGGGTAGAATCTGCGAGGCCCGAGCTACACGGGACCCACGTCTGCCCGTGTCACTGGTCCGCAGTGGGACCAGCGGGGCATGGGGTGGCCAGTTTGCCCACAGGTGCGTGGGGTTGGCGGCACTTGGAGCAGGGTTGGGTAATCGGCTCCTCCGCCGGGTGCTGGCTGGTCTGGTAGTCGCCGAGGCAGTAGGCGCATGCCTTAGGGACCGACGGGGCCGGGTTCGGGTTGGTGCGGTCTGGGGCAGCCGGGTGTTGCGCATGGGGGCGGCTCATGGTGCCGCGGAGCTCGTCCAACCAGCTGGTGTTGAGGTTGCCGCGCGCGGCGGAGATGAGCTGACGCTGGAGGTCGTCGTGCAGGTGCGGCGCTGCCCCCTTGTGGAGCAGTTCCATTTGCTTGGCCTTCAGCTGCGGGTACCACTGGTCATTCAGGCACAGCTCGCAAGAGACCAGGAATGCGTGGTGGTACCGTTGCATGTACGCGTAGACCGAGGGCCAGCTCAAGGCGGGGCCGCCGTCGCCGTACTCGCATGCCTTATGCACCGCATGCATTAAGCGGATGCGGCCTGTGACGCTAAGGATGGTCTCCACGCGCTGCTCGCCGTCGGGGGATTTGTCGGAAAGCGGGGAGTCGACAACGTGCAGAAGCGCCCAGTGCCAGGTGAGCATGTTGACGTGGTAGGCCTCCGTCAACAAGTGTTGAAGTGGTGGCGGTCGGGGTAGGTTTGCACCGGGTTGGCGGGGGATTGGTAGCCATGGAGTTCGTGCCACTGTCGGGCCTTGTTGTCAGTAGGCTTGGCGGCCACGAGGTCGAGCTGCGCCCCGTACGCCCGGTTGGCGTAGTGCAGTGGAGAGCTGACGGCTCGACCGCACGCGTCGAGGTGGTCTTTGGAACCTTGGCAGGATTTAATGTAGGTGCGGCAGGCCGCGTTACCACTGCGGTGGGCGGTCGCACCTGTAGATGATAGCAGCTCCGCGGGCGTCATGTAGTCGCCCGGGGCTGCCTCACGTGGAGGCTTCGGCGCCGCCGGTACGGCGCGAGGCGCGCCAGCCTGGGCTTGGGCCCGAAGAGTTTGGTTTTATTTAACAACTTGTTCGACCTTGCCGGTGAGGGCCGCGACAGCTTCGACCAGTTTGTTGTAGTCGGCAGAGGTGAGGGTGAACGGAGCAGGCGGGGTTGCGGGCTCGTAGGCCGCGGGAACGCGTGGGCGCGGGGCCGCGGCCCGAGCTGTAGCTGGCGCCGGTGTAGGAGTCCTCGTTGCCGGCGCTGCCAGCGGTAGCCTCGCGGGGGTAATCCCATCCGCGAGACCACGCGCTGGCGCACGCTCGCCTCGTGGGGTGTTAAGCCGGCGGGTGGACCTGGCCGTGATCGTGGAGGGTAGCAGGTCAGGTTGCACAGGTACGCGGTAGTACTGCGGGACAGCCGGCTCGCCCACTTCAGTGACCGCGTCGGTGAGGATTAACCCCCAACGGTCGCGCACGCCGGAACAGCAACCGCAGATCACTTTGGCGTCTGACAGGAGGTCAGCTCCCAATGCCTTGGCGGCGCAGGCAGCCGCGATGCTGGCGGCGCGAGTGGTGCAGTTGAACGTGTGGACGCCGTCGGCTTCCTCGCTGTCGGTGGGGTGGTCGTCGCTTGGCTGCCCGCATCCGAAACACATGTAGCTGTGCCAGTGGCTGATGCCACCGTCGTCGTCGTGTGCCAGCATGGGGAGTCCGTGGTTGCTGTGGCGCTTGCAGTAGGGGAGGCCGTTGCCGCTGCGGTACGGGCACCTCTGGCCGTTAACTTGGGCTGCCATACAGTATGCGGCCGAGTCATCCTCTATGAGACGCAGAATGCGCCCTCTGTAGTCACTAAACGCGGTGTGGTCGGCGTCCGTCAGTCGAGCGATGGTATCGCGGTGGGAGAGTACTGGCTGTTGTGAGGAACAGGCCCGGCTGCCCCCCTGGTTACTACCAAACGCACTGCGTTTCTAGACAGCCCTGGGGGCAGCCCCAGTTCTGCTGGCATTTGGGTCCCCTCACGGATCCAACTACCAATTACTAGTCATTGTAACTACATCTTTTTTTTCTAATAATTCTTGGTCTTGAGCTTCTGTTGCCGCATCCTTCATCTCTGCAGAAAATCGGTGTGGCCCTGGCCCACAGGCCACCACCAAACATGCCATGCATGGAATGTATTGGACACATCTACTTAGCAGCAATACGTGCGTATTGTTTGGGAGAACGGTGGAGACAAGCTTAAGGTTGTTTTCTCGCCACTGTTGTGACCTGCTTGCCACACTTTACATTATGAAAAAAAAGACAACATGGGGACAAGAGAATGCTATAGAAAACTGTCCCTGCATTCAAGAGCTAGAGAATGTCTGGGATTTTTGCATATAAGCCAGATAATCGATCAGCGCCAGCGGGTACCCGGCCGCTAGTGCCTAGCGCTGCCAGTCAGACTTGGGCATTGGCCCATTCAGTTCTTGAAGCAAATTATCAATTGTGACGACTGTCCATATCATCACTGAGCCTTTTCCAGACCCTGATATGGCTAGAAAGTGCCCATCTGGTGACCAAGATATAGCGTGGACCTCACCATTGTAACCGGTCACAACCTGGGGGCTGCTGCTGTCAAGCTCCCCATCGGCGCCCGCCCGCCGCACCAGGACGGTACCATCCCCAGAGCCCGAGGCCAGAAGACGTCCATCCGGAGACCATGCCACAGCGTAGACCAAGTCACTGTGGCCATCGAGCACCCGGGGGCTGCTGCTTTCCAGTTCCCCATCAGCTCCCATCGACCACACCAGGACGGTATTGTCATCATGCGCGGAGGCAAAGGAGCGCCCATCCGGGGACCATGCCACAGAGAGAACCCAACCACTGTGGCCACCCAGCTCCAGGGTGTGGCTGATGTCTAGCTCCCCATCAGTGCCCCTCCGCCATACCAGAACGTTGCTGTCCGATGACGCGGCGGCCAGGGAGCGCCCGTCAGGCGACCATGCGACCGACCAGCACGTCCCAGTGTGACCAGCCAGCACCTTGGGGCGGTTGCCGTCCATCTCCCCATCACCGCTCAATTGCCACACCAGCACTGTGCAATTCCAGGACCCTGAGGCCAGGAACCGTCCACCCGGTGACCATGCCACAGACGTGACCCAGCCACTGTGCCCAGCCAGCACCTGGGGGCTGCTTTTATCCAGCTCCCCATACGCCCCCATCTGCCACAGGAGTACCATGCTGTCGGATGAGCCGGAGGCCAGGGAGCGCCCATTCGGCGACCATGCCACACAGAGGATCGTGCCACTGTGGCCAGCTAGCACCCGGGGGCGGCTGCTGTCTAACATCTTATTATCAGCGCCCATAATCCACACCAGGACGTTGCTGTCAGATGACCCGGCCGAGGCTAGGAAACGCCCATCTGGTGACCAAGACACAGAGTTGACTGCGTCAGTGTGACCAGCCAGCACACGGGGGGTTCCACTGTTCAGCATCCTATCAGCGCCCATCCGCCACACTAGCACCCTGCTGTCTGATGAGCATGAGGCCAGGGAGCGCCCGTCAGGCGACCATGTGACAGAGTACACCCAGTCACGATGGCCAGCCAGTACCATGGGGCTGCTGCTGTCCAGCTCCCCACCGGCGCCGATCTTCCATACCAGCACCGTATTGGCTTCAGACGCGAAAGCTAGGGATCGCCCATCCGGCGACCATGCCGCGGAGTAGACCCAGTCACTGTGACCAGCCAGCACCTGGGGGCTGCTACTGTCCAGCTCCCCATGAGCGCCCATCTGCCACAGGAGTACCGTGTTGTCCGCTGAGCATGACACCAGGTAGCGCCCGTCCGGTGACCATGCCACAGTAATGACTCTATCGCGGTGACCAGCTAACAACTGGGGGCTACTACTGACGTCCAGCTCCCCATCAGGGCCCACCTGCCAAACTAGCACCGTGCGATCACTTGACCCGGAAGCCAGGGATCCCCCATGCGGTGACCATGCCACAGAGAGGACCCGGCCACTGTGGCCAGCCAGCATCTTGGGGTGGCTACTGTCCAGCTGTCCATCAACGCCAGTCCGCCATACCAGGACTGTGCAGTCCGATAATGCGGAGGCTAGGGAGCGCCCATCCGGCGACCATGCCACAGAGAGGATCGCCTGACTGTGGGTTTCGAGTGCCCGGGCGCTGCTGTTGTACCGCTCTCGATCAGCGCCCATATGCCACAAGATCACCGTGCCATCCTCGGACCCGGAGGCCAGGGAGCGTCCGTCTGGCGACCATGCTACAGAGTAGACAGTATCATTGTGGCCAGTCAGCACCTGGGGGCTGCTGCTGCCAACCTCCTGATCAGCGTTCATCCGCCAAACCAGCACCGGACCCTGTTCAGTCCCGGAGGCCAGGGAGTGTCCATCCGGTGACCATGACACAGAGAAGATACCACCATAGTCTGTCGACTCCTGCGACCATTGCCACACAACACAGCACTTGTTGCCGTCTATTGTTGTAGTTTGTCAACTAGCTGCGAAAATGTGCAGAGAATATACCCGGAGAATACATTTAGCTGCTAACTCACCATGCCAGAGTAATAAAACGGTTCTGAGAGAACATCAGTGGCAGCCTCCAGGAGGGTCGCATTTACAGCGACCAAGGCAGAGCTTGGAAGCTGTGTAAGCATCATCTGCAAGACAAGACGGTCAACATCTCCAATATTGGTACGGCCCTTCAATGCTTGCGCACCAAGGGCTACCATTGCGCCTCTCATGGCCTCTTGGGTCTGGTTGGTTGCCAGCTCTGCCTCCAGATCCCATGCATCGGCCTCTGCACGTGCTGCTTCAGACTTCTTTAACGCCTGTTGGGCACTGTGTTTTCCCAGCTCTGCCTCAACAGCCCGCTCATTGGCCTGAATGAGCAACCACCCACTGACTGTAGCAGCAATCGCCAGAAGAGCGCATACGCCCACGGCCAGTGATGGCAAGACTCTGCGCCACTCATGGGAGTGCTGCCAGGATATGTGGACAGGCGTGTGTATCAGCTGTGTCTGCGCGTCTTCATCGTCTCGGCCAGGTTGTTCGCTACCAGAGTCATCCTCCAGGCCAGGTAGGAAGGGTATTTCCAAGGTGAAAGGCTGAGCAGCTGGGTCCTCTGGGTGGATTTGTGGCCCCATCTCCTTGAATCAAAGGAAAGTAGTCGTAGTCTAACGGGCGCACAGGCAGACGAGTCTTCGGAAAGTATGGCGCTTCAGGAGAGTACGCAGTCCTACTCTTTTCTCGGAGGCTTTGCGTTTGTTGATGAACCAAGAGGGGTAGGGCGTGAGCCTGAAGGACAAATAAGTGCCACAGTTATAATAGACTAGCATACAAACACACCACGCAACACATCCACATAGCAACACAACAGTGCAGGCACTCGAACGCAATACCTGAAAAATAGTGCAGCAAGTGAAATCACAAGAGGTTGCAGGGATGGTGGCAAGCGTGCTGCCCCCAGCATGCGTGCAGCTTCGGTGTAACAATCTCGGAACAGCCGCAGAAGATTTCCCAATTCAACAGGAGGAAAGTATGTCAAATATCTACGAGCCAAGAGTGACATCATACCGGCGGGTCACTTGTATGATTACACATAGAACAAGTACGAGAGATGAGGCGATACACAAGCATATATCAGTGCGGCGTACTAAGAGCGACATTCCCAGTACCATACCCAGAAGTACAGACATCGCTTACGGCTCATTAGTATAAACAAATATGTCAGATATATTTCATTATTATGTGTAATATGCATACGGGACAGGCAGGTCATTATTATGCATATGTACAGGGACAGCAAAGGTACAGGTCACCTGTACCGGCTAGCTGCTGCGGGCGTGCTGAGGCTCTTCGCGCAGCCGCCGCCCGGCAGTCGTCACCGTCAGCCAGCAGCACGCGCGTGCTGATATACTGGGTTACCCGTACCGCGGTACCCGTAAGAGTACGTGTAACATCCGATATGAGTTCTGATACCGCCGCATGATTTCTATTGATGCAGTGCGCGCAACGCGCCGGTTGTCGCTGCGCGCTTGCTGTAGAGGTCACCAAAAAAATCGAGGGCGGCAAGCAGAGAGCAGCAGTTTGTGGCACCACGTTCAACCGCGACTACTTGTCACACCACGGCCACGCAAGCCTACACATAGGGTGACACCTGTGACGGCAACGCATCATTACCTCGCGTTGCCGCTTTAGTTTCCGCCACAACGTCACCGATAAGGCTGCCACCACTCGATACCGTGCCCCCGGACACGATCTTATTGGTACGAGCACTCGTACCACACCCGGCCTCGCGCGTCCCCATCAAAACCCAACAAAACTTCTCGCTAGGGCGCAACTATATGCCCTCCCGCTGCATTCACCATACTTGATAGGAACATACCCGCTAAAATACATAGCTGACCTCGTCCAGGCGAGGCCAACAGCGGATACTGCTACTGGTGCGCGACTTCGGTTTTCGGCATCGGCACTATTGTAGTTGTTTCAGCAGGAATGATCCCACGGAATATTGATTGCAGCGTCGTCCCCGCTGGCTACCGTCGTTCTCAAACGCTTGCAGCACTATGACCGCTCATCAATCTGAAGCGAGGATACAAATCCCCGCCGTCGACCATCACATCCGTCGCGAGGGGCAGGTCTTTAGTTGATATTGGCCGGCCAGGCACTGTACAGTAGTGCCGACCGACCGAACCAATAAACCGATGGCAGTCAGCAGTGGACTGGAAGATCATCAGCATTTGGGCTCGCGTCGCCACCACCCACTAGCATGACGCCATAACCAGTATGAAGATAAGAAAATAATCACCTGTGCATGCACCGGTATTACCACCCACTAGCTTAAAATTATACTGCCCCGAAGCTCGATGAGTGGTTAGATCTGACCGACGAGCAAGGAGTCGGCGTTGGGAAACCTTCGTTCGCAGCTCGTAGAAACAGGTTTCCGTTCAGCAGATAGGCAATCTATCTAATACACGGTACTATAAACCTCGAAGATCGACACTCTGTACACCCCGGACTGACTGACGCGGTGGTCATTAACCTCGACTAAAGCAACATTACGTGACCAGGCGGGGGGGGGGGGGGGGGGGGGGGGGGAGGGGGGGGCGGGACCTGGCTGAGCAGATTCGACGGCGGTGTTGGCTGATGATGGATGAACAGGCAACCGCCACTGGTACGGGCAGCAAGGGGTTTTTTGCGGTTCGCGAGTAGAAAAGTTCAGCAGTCTAATATTGGATGGTTGTTTGTGTCAGCGCATGCTGTGATGATTCATTGACTCCTCTTGTGACTATCGGCAGTATTGACCCGCGCCGTCGCTAGCGTTAGAATTGTGACGCCGGGATCCTAGCGCGGTTGGAGGTGCTACTGGTTGATATAGTCTGGAAAGCCTCGTCATTGGGGTGGTGTGGTTTGTCCCTACAGGTATGTATCCCGTCCCGTTTTTTGCAGCATACCACCGGAAAGCCCTGCGCGGGGATATTCAAGAAGGATCCATACCAGTACGGGTTGTCGGTACATGTACCTGTCGTCATCATCATGACATGTTCCGGGGGCGAAAAAAACATCATGACATGTATATGCCCATATACTGGTACCCGTACCTGCAGTGAGGATTATTACGGCACCGCGAAATGTTATATTAAAGTTGCAGCATGACATAGCGGCTAGATATCCTTTGTCGCTACGGCCACGGGTATGATACCGTACTCGTACCGTTCACGATCACGCGCCTGGCGCTAACTTCCTGTGCGCCCGCGTCCCGCCGCCGCGGAGCGGCCCCACTGTCCACGAAAGACGATGTGCTGGTAGTATACGACGACAAAAAACGAAGTCTAGACGCATTCCAAACATTCCACAACCGATCTGTTCGTTTCGTCAACCAAAGCCCGAACTCCAGCAAAAGGGGGGGGCGGGGGCGGGGGGGGGCGGGGGGGGGGCGTCATTGTTCATTCCTGCTGTGACGTCCATATGAATATTCCTCGCGTGCTCACCTCATCATCACGTATGGGTAGCGACTACTGTACGATTACCGATACGAGTGCCCGCCCCGGTACAGGTGCAGGTACTGCTGTAACGATAACGATTAGGGTCGAAGGATAGAAGACGCTTGCGTAACGCGTAACGCTAAATACTCGCAGCAGAACGTGCCACGTCGATCGAGGCGTCACCGGAGCGTCACTTCCCGGCGTGACGAATACTCGTCACAAACCGTAACGGATACTTTTTTGGGCAAAATTCGAAATGAAAAAAGTCCCAAAAAAACGTTACGCGTAACGCTTGTATGACCCCGCGGCGCGGCTTTGCGTCGCACAATGCGCAAGATCCACAGCCACCGCCGCCACCGTCGCCAAAGGATCGTGCAGCATGCCCCCCACCAGTAGCACCCTCGCCGCGGGCACCCACACACCCAAATGGGTTGCCGAGCTGTCGTCATCGATATTCCTCTTTGCCTGCTCCATTGTTGCGGCCGAAGAGGTGCGAACTGCGATCCAGGCGGTGGCCCTTGCGGTGCTGGCGTCAGGTCACGCAAGTATGCGTCAGGCGGCTCGCCTCGCTGCCAGTCGCGCTCCCGTCATCGTGAGAGAGTATGTGCCCCACTTCAACCTCGGCCGCATCATACCAAACCGCCATGGCAACAAGTTACGCCGGCGCCTGGACTGGGCGGCTCATGTGCGTGACCTCACAGGCCAGGAATTCGTCAGGCGGTACAAGTTGCCGCCAAAGGCATTCCGCGCTCTTGTCCGCAAGTTATCCCCCGCACTGCGTAAGGACCCGAAATACGCGAGGAACGCAGGGACGGAGCCCATTGCCGTCGTTCTCAACGTGGCGCTCACCCTGCGTTTTCTAGCAGGGGCTCGTATGATAGAGCTGGTGGACATCTTTGGACTAGACGCAGCCACAGTGCGGAAGACGGCGGCGGAGGTCGTTGTTCAGATAAATATGCATCACCGGTTCCCGATCCAATCGGCGGAGGACTTAAGCCCCGCAGCATTGCAAGCCCACGCGGACACGATGTACGCCAGGAACAAAGGCACGCTCCATGGTTGTATTGGGGCGCTGGACGGCATGTGTGTACGGATATTGAAGCCGCGCCTGACATGTACTCCCAACCCACTTCACTACCTGAATAGAAAAGGCTTTTTTAGCATGAATTTGCAAGCCATAGCTGATGGAGACCGTAGGTTTCTATACATGTCTTTGGCTACTGCTGGTGGGACACACGATTCCTTGGCTTGGTCTGTGTCTAGCTTGGGCCACCACCTTCGCAATTGTCCACTCCCAGAGGGGTTTTGGATTGCAGGTGATGATGCATATGCATGCTCGTCGTCTTTGGTGTCGCCCTACTCTTCACAGGCGTGCCGCAAAGACAACACCAAAGATGACTTCAACCACTACCTGTCTAAGAGCCGCATAAATGTGGAGTGCGCCTTTGGCATCCTGGTGCGCAGATTTGGCGTTTTGCGCATTCCCATGGGATATTCTCTGAAGAATATTGCTGCAATTACTGAGGCGTGCATGAAGCTACACAATATCTGCATTGACAATCTGGTGGAGGAGACCAAGCCTCTGGAGGAGGATTGCACGCACAAAGATCATTGCGGCCGGGCTAGACGCCAGGACAAACACGCTTTCCCTGCCCCAGAGGGCAACAAGAAGCGCCAGAATGAGGCTAAGCGGGTGGCGCTTTGGCATTCTATTGTCGCCCGAGGACTCAAGCGGCCGAAGGTGAAGGCCGGAGACCTAAAGCGTAAACGCAAGCAGCCAGCGTGATATGCAGAGGATATGTAACAATTTATGTGAAAACTTTTGAGAAATTTGTTACATCGGCATGTGTACTACAACATGCACAGTATTCTAAATAAAGCGATGTGCTACGCTTGGATCAACACGGGGCTGCGGCTGGTGATCACCATTTCCCCCAAAATACTTTTCGTTCATATATGCTATTGCTTTATTGCGCAGATCCTCTGGCGCATTAGGGTCGCACGCAAGCCTAGCCATCATATCATCTTTATGGCGTTGATTCTCAGCAGCAATCTGCAACTCAATGTTTTGGGCACTACCTCCATGCTGCTGATGGCTGGAGATGCTGCGCATCAACTGTGTAGCAGCATTCACCAAGTCGCTTGAGTGGCTGTCCTGGTGTTGCCCCGCAGGTTGTGATGCATGTGTGTCCATGTTCACTCTGACAACGCGAGCAGTAAATGCAGTGCACCCACTTAGTTTCACATTTCAACCAAAAACACAAAAGTGTATTGACGTATATGACAACGCAGCGACGCTGGCAAACTTACCGCGTAACAGACCTATGCCCCGCAGGGACGGGCGAGTCTTTGTATGGAGCCGAGTCGCCAGATTGGAAGGGGTCGCGAGCAGCTCCCTCGGGCACTTGGCGCAGGAGTGCCTGAGAGATGCCCACTGACTCGTGGGATGAGAAGCACCACGCATACAACCTGCGTGACGCCAAGTGAGCGCATAACATGCAATTAAGTAGAAAAATCTGAATTAAGTGAACAAAATAATATAGAATGTAAATTACGCATGCACACTTCACACGGGAGATTGCACTTACAGGCCAACATTGACTTGTCCATTCTTTTGTCTGCAGAATTCACTCTTCAAGGCCTCGTCTGATTGGCCTGCTCTGCCGCTGCTGGTAAAGTTCTTGGTGCAGGAAGATAGCCGGGCCTTTAGCTTCACAAAACGGCTCTTCAATTGGGAATCATCTCTATACTTCTTGACACAATTTGGGTCTATAGACTGCAACATGCCCTCTCCTGCTGATGGATTGTCCAAGAAAAAATTGGCAAACTGATACTTCTCGCAATCATTGAAGATCTCTGCCATTTGAATGAATGGGTTCTCCCTATTAGGATTATCATAGATAAGCCTGTTCTCAAAACCTGAAAGCATTTGCTGGAAGAGGGCGCGTATCTTTTCATGGGCCACACAGTGGACTAGGCGCGCAGTCTCGCCGGACGACCAATACTTGGCGGTGTCGCCGTTGCCGCCGCCGTCGGCGTCATCATCATCGTCATCGCAGTCAGCCGCCACCACGAAGTCCGGCTCCTCATAATGCCCCTCTCTGCTGTCAGGAGCCTGAAGGTCGTCGTCTGCCTCGCTGTCACCGCGGCCACCACCATGCCCTCTGCCCCGCCCGCCCCTGCCTCGCCCTCTGCCTCGCTGCGCTCCTGCAATGCTCTCGATCTTCTCTTGCCTCTTCTTGGCCCGGTGCTTGGCTTGCCTCGCTGCCCCAGCAGACTTGCGCTTCTTAATAGCATTGTTGCCTGTAGCAACAGCCTGGCCAGTACCGACGTTGCCTTTATCCGCCGACTGCCCTTGGTGCTGAGCGCTGTTAGAGATACGCTGTTGTTGGTCGCTCGCCTCCAGTTCTTGGAAACCTCCATTGCAACCGCACCACTCCGGGGCTCCAGGCGTCTCGGTGTCCGTAGCGCCACAAAAGGCATGAAAGTGCCCCTCGCAGAATGCGCACTGGTGCTGGCTGCCGCCATGAGTGGCTTGAACTCCAGTGAAGAGGGACATTCGGCCATAAATTGAGTTGCGGCACGTCGGCGCACAACAGGCGACCCGAACGGCTCCTACATGTATGAACAAGCCATAGCGTCGACTTCAGAAGCACACGGATACATGTGCAGAAAGCAGCGTTAGTTAGGTGCGGGGTTCGCACCCGGCGGTGTGGGTGGGATTAGCTGTTGGAGGCCTTTGCCGGCGCCACCTTCCTCGCTCTCCTCCGACGAGTCCGACCCGCAGAAGTCCCCTTCCTCCGCCGCCTCGCCGCCAAGTTTGTAGGTGCGGATCGCGGCAGCCATATGCGCGTCGCATTCCTCCTCAATCGCGGCCATACGCGGCGGGCGGAACGCAGACGCGCCGCGGGTCGTATGCTGCGTCGAGGCGGCGGTGAATTGAGAGGACAGGCGGCGAGGATCGGCGTCTAGGGAACCATGGGCGCGGGCCTCCTTCTCTGCCGACCGTCGTTGGTGCCGCTCAGCGCGAGCGGAACTACCATCCCCTGTGCCGCGAGAGGACATAGCGACTAACACGTATCAGCGGGCAGCGGGTAGCGGCGGCGGGGGTGGTTCGGGTGGTAGTGGGCAGTGGCCAATCGGGGGCGGATACGGCTCACAATGCCGCTGATCGGGGCGCGGCAGCGCGGAACCACAGGCCGGCGTGACGCGTGACGGCGAGTCGCACGAGCGTCTTCTATCCTCTCAGATGTCTTCGGTGATTAATTTAGCGAAGAGCGTAAAAATCTCAGCCAATCAGATCGCAGTATTTGCTGCGTTACGCGTAACGCAAGCGTCTTCTATCCTTCGACCCTTAGTTAACGATAACGATTAGTTAGTTGCTGCTGCTACCCCTGATTACATGTACAGGTACCGCTGTTTCACAAGGAACGTCTGGTATGCCGAAGAATGCCAGGTCTGGTTACACGATGTGATAATCAGGAATTTGCAGGCATACACTCCCACAGCCAGGGAGGGTTGGGCGGGCTGTGGTGCGCTCGATGGAGCGTGCCACAGCAAAGGAGAGTGACCGGTTGGTCCGCCGTGAAGGCAGGTGGTGGCTCTGACCGGCCCCCGCAATCCTGCGCGCACACACGCGCTACGGGCGCCGCGCCAGGGCTATCTCGTACAAGTAGAGAAACCACATAAACTAGTTTAAAACATTTCACAAGGAACGTCTGGTTTGCCGACTAGAAAATGCCGGGCGCAGCAGGCCATGGGCGGGGGTCACGGGCGGGAATGTTGAAGGCGACGACATGCCAGCGGGGTGCGCCCACGGGAAGCACTGTGAGATTCAGATGTGACATACAGGTGACGAAGCACTACTACTAGCGACTATTATTTATCCGTGAAGGCTGCTGCTGGTGGCGGCACGTCCATCCAGTTACGTGCGAGTACATCCGGCGTTATTGCCGGCGGGCGATAAATCCTTTTTGTCATCATTCTGGTAGTCGTACCAGCCCGGTGAAGCGTACATGGCACTGACGTACAAGGTACAAGGTTGTCCGTGTACACTACGCTTCAAAATTAATGGTAAGCAAACGGTACTCCGGGGGTAGTTGGCGAGTATTTTGCGATTCCGAAACCATTTCGAAAACCCCGCGAACATGGGACGCGCGATGACCTGCCGGTGTTTACCTTACCCGAAATGTCCGAAAACAATTGCTCAAATCGTAGAATTCAGGTGGAAATATATGACATCTATGACGGATTTGGACTTAGGGGGTTTTTTAGGTGCTCTTACGGCGCGCGCCTGCGGCGCGCGCCGTAAGAGTTGGATACATGCTTTGCCCCACCGTGTAGAGGTAGTCGTGCGCTACCACATGCATCGGTTGCCAAAATTTTCGCGGTCTCGTTACACAAAGAATGGCCGCCTACGCGAGTACGTGCATCGCGACACGTGTAACAATTGTGTAACGTCAATGTACGCGCGCATTACGAGCGGCAAGAAGACGCGATGCGGGATCGGCCGCGGTGCCATCTGAGCACATGGATGGGCAGTCGATTGCTACAGAGCCATGCCAAAGACCCGCCACACTTTGGCGCCTAGGAATATTTTTATGATTATTTGTGCTTATGTAAACTCAAGACTCGCGAAATTCGTGTGTGGTTTTTACATCTACGTACATCTCAATGTACAAGGCCCAATCAATTCAATGTAAAATATGGGGCTTGTAGCCAACACTCCTACCCAAAACACCCCCCTATTATATGTGGCGCATCCAGCTTCGATTGCACATGAGCACGAACCCTACTCCGACTAGGGTTTGCCATTTATTTTGACGCGTAGTGAGCAAGAGGAAGATGTAACGCACTTTTCAGGTGGCAGTACTTTGCACAATCGTTACAAGCTGCGCTTTTGCTAGCGATGGCCACTATTCATCATGTATATATGTTGCGCTCTATGTGACCGCCGTGCAGCGTGATCACCTTGCGCAAGCGTCTCCGCATTGATTTCACTTGCTTTTTAAAATAATCACGCGGGATTTCGGCGAGCGCCGTTGGATTGCAGACTTGAAGCTCGCCTTAGTCTTGTACCTGCTGCCCATGAGCTTATCATCAATAAGCTCGTTTCATATGTTCTCCATCCAGTTCAGATCCGGAGATTTAGGCGGAGCTTGAAGCACCGACACTTCGGTTTGATATGTCTCCCATTCTGGGTGGTACCGGGTAGCCGTGTTGCGCGCCGTCGGGTGATGACGTCGTGCAAGGCTCATCCACACGACAGCGGCTGTCCCAATCCCCGAAGCACGCTGAATGGTGTTGTTAGATACCTCTTTCGGTGTCTGGCCAGATTCGTGCAAACGTTTGGCGATAATCCTCGATCCAACTTTGGTGCGGCCGGAGGCGATACGTTTTGCGGCAGTGACCGCCGCGCCATCCAACGACCGCTTACGGCCTTGCCCTTGCTTGTTATCCGTGCCTTGTTCGGCTGCATGCCGTTCCGCCCAACGCTTCACGAAGCGCACATCACGGTGCAAGTGCCGAGCCGCCGCTGGCACGTCCCCGTTGCATGCTTGCAATAGTACCGGCACCGCTTCTCGATCAGCTTTGCTGCTCCGCGGCCTCCGCGCCATCTTACTATATTGTCAATAGATATGGCGCACACAATGAGCGGCGCATAGCGCAGCGTGAGATGGGGGTACTCCGGAGCGGTCGCCCTGAGGCTTACAGTGGTCTACATGTAAGGACATCGTTGGCTTTAAGGAAATAGGCGGCGAACTCAGCGAATCATTAAATGTGGTTGGCGCCCAACGCTAACACATGCCGACCGTCCAAACAAATCATGAACGATGCACACCATGCATAGGCTAGCCAACAAAGCTATGGGGGCGCGTGGCACGCGGACACGTGACGATGCATGATGCACGTGCAAACATCGAATATAACATTGCATAGCAACCGAGAGTATACATTATGTAAACTTATTTTTGTTCTGAATTAAAGCATTTCATGCCGAGCTCCGAAACCGATTTCCGAAACCAATATGCGCGCATATCTTGCAACGGAAACAAAACTAGAGCGTGATATTGCGCAAACATGTGTAGCTAGGATGGACGCGTTGCGTGGCACCGCAATCGTTGGGAGCACTGTGACTTCGTATTTGGGCTGCTCACTACGCTTCAAAATTAATGGTAAGCAAACGGTACTCCGGGGGTAGTTGGCGAGTATTTTG
Organism: Tetraselmis striata; assembly: GCA_006384855.1. Classification (NCBI taxonomy): domain Eukaryota; kingdom Viridiplantae; phylum Chlorophyta; class Chlorodendrophyceae; order Chlorodendrales; family Chlorodendraceae; genus Tetraselmis; species Tetraselmis striata. Next base: position 4,258 of record VCJN01000021.1, on the reverse strand, counting down.
CGATTCCGAAACCATTTCGAAAACCCCGCGAACATGGGACGCGCGATGACCTGCCGGTGTTTACCTTACCCGAAATGTCCGAAAACAATTGCTCAAATCGTAGAATTCAGGTGGAAATATATGACATCTATGACGGATTTGGACTTAGGGGGTTTTTTAGGTGCTCTTACGGCGCGCGCCTGCGGCGCGCGCCGTAAGAGTTGGATACATGCTTTGCCCCACCGTGTAGAGGTAGTCGTGCGCTACCACATGCATCGGTTGCCAAAATTTTCGCGGTCTCGTTACACAAAGAATGGCCGCCTACGCGAGTACGTGCATCGCGACACGTGTAACAATTGTGTAACGTCAATGTACGCGCGCATTACGAGCGGCAAGAAGACGCGATGCGGGATCGGCCGCGGTGCCATCTGAGCACATGGATGGGCAGTCGATTGCTACAGAGCCATGCCAAAGACCCGCCACACTTTGGCGCCTAGGAATATTTTTATGATTATTTGTGCTTATGTAAACTCAAGACTCGCGAAATTCGTGTGTGGTTTTTACATCTACGTACATCTCAATGTACAAGGCCCAATCAATTCAATGTAAAATATGGGGCTTGTAGCCAACACTCCTACCCAAAACACCCCCCTATTATATGTGGCGCATCCAGCTTCGATTGCACATGAGCACGAACCCTACTCCGACTAGGGTTTGCCATTTATTTTGACGCGTAGTGAGCAAGAGGAAGATGTAACGCACTTTTCAGGTGGCAGTACTTTGCACAATCGTTACAAGCTGCGCTTTTGCTAGCGATGGCCACTATTCATCATGTATATATGTTGCGCTCTATGTGACCGCCGTGCAGCGTGATCACCTTGCGCAAGCGTCTCCGCATTGATTTCACTTGCTTTTTAAAATAATCACGCGGGATTTCGGCGAGCGCCGTTGGATTGCAGACTTGAAGCTCGCCTTAGTCTTGTACCTGCTGCCCATGAGCTTATCATCAATAAGCTCGTTTCATATGTTCTCCATCCAGTTCAGATCCGGAGATTTAGGCGGAGCTTGAAGCACCGACACTTCGGTTTGATATGTCTCCCATTCTGGGTGGTACCTGGTAGCCGTGTTGCGCGCCGTCGGGTGATGACGTCGTGCAAGGCTCATCCACACGACAGCGGCTGTCCCAATCCCCGAAGCACGCTGAATGGTGTTGTTAGATACCTCTTTCGGTGTCTGGCCAGATTCGTGCAAACGTTTGGCGATAATCCTCGATCCAACTTTGGTGCGGCCGGAGGCGATACGTTTTGCGGCAGTGACCGCCGCGCCATCCAACGACCGCTTACGGCCTTGCCCTTGCTTGTTATCCGTGCCTTGTTCGGCTGCATGCCGTTCCGCCCAACGCTTCACGAAGCGCACATCACGGTGCAAGTGCCGAGCCGCCGCTGGCACGTCCCCGTTGCATGCTTGCAATAGTACCGGCACCGCTTCTCGATCAGCTTTGCTGCTCCGCGGCCTCCGCGCCATCTTACTATATTGTCAATAGATATGGCGCACACAATGAGCGGCGCATAGCGCAGCGTGAGATGGGGGTACTCCGGAGCGGTCGCCCTGAGGCTTACAGTGGTCTACATGTAAGGACATCGTTGGCTTTAAGGAAATAGGCGGCGAACTCAGCGAATCATTAAATGTGGTTGGCGCCCAACGCTAACACATGCCGACCGTCCAAACAAATCATGAACGATGCACACCATGCATAGGCTAGCCAACAAAGCTATGGGGGCGCGTGGCACGCGGACACGTGACGATGCATGATGCACGTGCAAACATCGAATATAACATTGCATAGCAACCGAGAGTATACATTATGTAAACTTATTTTTGTTCTGAATTAAAGCATTTCATGCCGAGCTCCGAAACCGATTTCCGAAACCAATATGCGCGCATATCTTGCAACGGAAACAAAACTAGAGCGTGATATTGCGCAAACATGTGTAGCTAGGATGGACGCGTTGCGTGGCACCGCAATCGTTGGGAGCACTGTGACTTCGTATTTGGGCTGCTCACTACGCTTCAAAATTAATGGTAAGCAAACGGTACTCCGGGGGTAGTTGGCGAGTATTTTGCGATTCCGAAACCATTTCGAAAACCCCGCGAACATGGGACGCGCGATGACCTGCCGGTGTTTACCTTACCCGAAATGTCCGAAAACAATTGCTCAAATCGTAGAATTCAGGTGGAAATATATGACATCTATGACGGATTTGGACTTAGGGGGTTTTTTAGGTGCTCTTACGGCGCGCGCCTGCGGCGCGCGCCGTAAGAGTTGGATACATGCTTTGCCCCACCGTGTAGAGGTAGTCGTGCGCTACCACATGCATCGGTTGCCAAAATTTTCGCGGTCTCGTTACACAAAGAATGGCCGCCTACGCGAGTACGTGCATCGCGACACGTGTAACAATTGTGTAACGTCAATGTACGCGCGCATTACGAGCGGCAAGAAGACGCGATGCGGGATCGGCCGCGGTGCCATCTGAGCACATGGATGGGCAGTCGATTGCTACAGAGCCATGCCAAAGACCCGCCACACTTTGGCGCCTAGGAATATTTTTATGATTATTTGTGCTTATGTAAACTCAAGACTCGCGAAATTCGTGTGTGGTTTTTACATCTACGTACATCTCAATGTACAAGGCCCAATCAATTCAATGTAAAATATGGGGCTTGTAGCCAACACTCCTACCCAAAACACCCCCCTATTATATGTGGCGCATCCAGCTTCGATTGCACATGAGCACGAACCCTACTCCGACTAGGGTTTGCCATTTATTTTGACGCGTAGTGAGCAAGAGGAAGATGTAACGCACTTTTCAGGTGGCAGTACTTTGCACAATCGTTACAAGCTGCGCTTTTGCTAGCGATGGCCACTATTCATCATGTATATATGTTGCGCTCTATGTGACCGCCGTGCAGCGTGATCACCTTGCGCAAGCGTCTCCGCATTGATTTCACTTGCTTTTTAAAATAATCACGCGGGATTTCGGCGAGCGCCGTTGGATTGCAGACTTGAAGCTCGCCTTAGTCTTGTACCTGCTGCCCATGAGCTTATCATCAATAAGCTCGTTTCATATGTTCTCCATCCAGTTCAGATCCGGAGATTTAGGCGGAGCTTGAAGCACCGACACTTCGGTTTGATATGTCTCCCATTCTGGGTGGTACCTGGTAGCCGTGTTGCGCGCCGTCGGGTGATGACGTCGTGCAAGGCTCATCCACACGACAGCGGCTGTCCCAATCCCCGAAGCACGCTGAATGGTGTTGTTAGATACCTCTTTCGGTGTCTGGCCAGATTCGTGCAAACGTTTGGCGATAATCCTCGATCCAACTTTGGTGCGGCCGGAGGCGATACGTTTTGCGGCAGTGACCGCCGCGCCATCCAACGACCGCTTACGGCCTTGCCCTTGCTTGTTATCCGTGCCTTGTTCGGCTGCATGCCGTTCCGCCCAACGCTTCACGAAGCGCACATCACGGTGCAAGTGCCGAGCCGCCGCTGGCACGTCCCCGTTGCATGCTTGCAATAGTACCGGCACCGCTTCTCGATCAGCTTTGCTGCTCCGCGGCCTCCGCGCCATCTTACTATATTGTCAATAGATATGGCGCACACAATGAGCGGCGCATAGCGCAGCGTGAGATGGGGGTACTCCGGAGCGGTCGCCCTGAGGCTTACAGTGGTCTACATGTAAGGACATCGTTGGCTTTAAGGAAATAGGCGGCGAACTCAGCGAATCATTAAATGTGGTTGGCGCCCAACGCTAACACATGCCGACCGTCCAAACAAATCATGAACGATGCACACCATGCATAGGCTAGCCAACAAAGCTATGGGGGCGCGTGGCACGCGGACACGTGACGATGCATGATGCACGTGCAAACATCGAATATAACATTGCATAGCAACCGAGAGTATACATTATGTAAACTTATTTTTGTTCTGAATTAAAGCATTTCATGCCGAGCTCCGAAACCGATTTCCGAAACCAATATGCGCGCATATCTTGCAACGGAAACAAAACTAGAGCGTGATATTGCGCAAACATGTGTAGCTAGGATGGACGCGTTGCGTGGCACCGCAATCGTTGGGAGCACTGTGACTTCGTATTTGGGCTGCTCACTACGCTTCAAAATTAATGGTAAGCAAACGGTACTCCGGGGGTAGTTGGCGAGTATTTTGCGATTCCGAAACCATTTCGAAAACCCCGCGAACATGGGACGCGCGATGACCTGC
>VCJN01000020.1:0-36846 GCA_006384855.1 Tetraselmis striata | reverse complement strand
GCGCGCCTCCATTCTGGAAGCCGAAGGCAAGCGGCAGTCGGAAATCCTGCAGGCGGAAGGCGAGAAGCAGTCGCTGATCCTGGAAGCCGAGGGCCGGCGCGAGGCGGCTTTCCGCGACGCGGAGGCGCGCGAGCGCTCCGCCGAGGCGGAAGCGGCGGCGACACGCATGGTCAGCGAGGCGATCGGCGCCGGCGATCTTCAGGCGATCAACTACTTCGTCGCCAACAAATATGTCGAGGCGCTTGGAAAATTCGCGAACTCGCCGAACCAGAAGCTGCTGATCCTGCCCACCGAGACCACGTCGGTGCTGGGCTCGCTCGCCGGCATTGCGGAAATCGCCAAGGAAGCCTTCGGTGACGAAAACCGGGGCCCGTCCGCGCGGTGCCGCCGGACGCGTGCCAAGCGCCGGTGTGCGGCCCGACGAGAGCGGCACATGAGCATCATCGAGCGGATCATCTTCGAGCTTGGCCCCTGGTCCTGGTGGATCGGGGGGCTCTTGCTGCTCGGGCTTGAGGTGGTGGCGCCGGGAACCTTTTTCCTCTGGTTCGGCCTGTCCGCGCTGATTGTCGGGACGCTGGCGCTGTTCCTGGACATTTCCTGGCAGGTCGAGCTCGTCCTGTTCGGTGTCCTGTCGCTCGCCAGTCTGCTGGTGGGCCGGGCGTTCATGCGCCGGAGCGGGGATGCGGAAGGCGATCCGGGCCTCAACCGCCGCGGCAGCCGGCTGGTGGGCCGCGAGTTCGTGCTGGAGCAGCCGATTTCGCAAGGCGACGGCCGGGTCCGGATCGACGACACGATCTGGCGCGTGACCGGGGACGACATGCCCGCAGGCACGCGGATCCGCGTGGAACGGCTCGACGGACCTCTGCTGGTCGTTGTTGCGGTTCAGCCCAGGGACACCGCCTGATCCGGCGCGGCCGTCACCCTCAGGGATTGTGACCGAGCGGGATCGGCGGCTCTTCGCGCATCAGCAGAATGCCGATCCGGCGGTTGGCCGCCAGATAGGGGTCGTTGGGAAACAGCGGCTCTGTGTCGGCCTTGCCGACGACGCTGTAGAAGCGATCGGTGGGAATGCCGTATTCCGACAGGATCTGGCGCGCGGCATTGGCACGGTCGGCCGACAGCTCCCAGGCCGTATAACCGGGATTTATCGCCGCGCCGCCAGCCGTGGTGTGCCCGGTGATCTCGATCCGGTTCGGCATGCGGGCGACCACCGGCGCCATGGCGGACAGAAGCCGCCGGGTGATCTCATAGGGATATTTCGACCCTTCCGGGAACATCGAGCGGCCGTCCTGGTCCACCAGGGTGATGTTCAACCCTTCCTCGGTCTCCTCCAGGATGATGTTGGAGGAGATTTCCGTGATGTCGGGCATTTCCTGCCAGGCCTGGCGCAGGGAGGCGGCGGCGGTGGCGAACTGGCGCGGACGCTCGATCTCCGCCTCGCGCACGTCGTGGGTGTTCGCCTCGGGTCCCTGTTTGCGGCGCTTTTCGTGGCGCTGCTCGGCAAAGTCGGAATCGAGCTCCTCCGGAACCTGCGTGATGTCCTTCATGTAGTCGCGGATCGGAATGCCCTCGACCTCGATGATGCCGGTGCGCCGCGACGTCTCCTTGATGCCGAAGGCCTCGCGCATGGAGCCGGCGACGACCTGAAGCTTCTGCTTGTCCTGGATGGAAAAGGAGATGATGAGCACGAAGAAGCAGACGAGCAGGGACATGAGGTCGGCGAAGGTCACGAGCCATTCCGGAGCGCCGCCGCCACCAGCAGGTTTCTTCCGAGCCATCGTCTTGTCTCCCGTGTCGCGGGCGCGCCGTCAGCTTTCGGGCCGCGGCATCGCCATCGCGCGTGTGTCGATATGCCGGTTCGCCGCCTAGGCCGCTTCGACCAGCTCGGCGCGCTGCTTTTCGGGCAGATAGGCGATCAGCATGTCGCGGATCAGCGCCGGGCTCTTGTTCTCGCGGATCTGCATGACGCCGTCGATGACCAGCGTCTGGTTGACTTCCTCGACGTCGAACTTGGAATCCAGCTTGTCCACGATCGGCAGGCAGACGACGTTGGAGATCAGCGCGCCGTAGAGCGTCGTCAAAAGCGCGATCGCCATCGAGGGGCCGATGGTGGAGGGGTCGTCCATGGTCGCCAGCATCTGCACCAGGCCGACAAGCGTGCCGATCATGCCGAAGGCCGGGGCGGAATCGCCGAGCGCCTTGAACACCTTCTTGCCCGCCTGCAGCCGGTCCAGATAGAGGTCGCGCTCCCGCTCCATGCTGTCCTTGATGAAATCGGCCTCATAGCCGTCGGCGATATATTGCACGCCCTTGGCAAGGGCCGGATCGCTGACCTCGACGTTCTCCAGGCCGAGCGGGCCCGACTTGCGAACGGTGTCGGCCAGGGTGGTGATTTCCTCGATCAGGTCGCGCGGGTTGACCTTCTTGTGGGTAAAGGCGGCCTTGCTGCCGACCACGAAGGCGCTGGTGATGCCGGAAAGTGGAAAGCGCACCAGCGTTGCCGCGAAGCCTCCGCCCATCACGATCAGCATCGACGGAACGTCGATGAACTGCGTGATGTTGCCGCCAAGCAGAATGGCGATAACCACGACGGTGAAGGCGGCGACAATGCCGATGATTGAACTGAGATCCATGATCCTACCACGCTCCGGAAACCATTCCGATCGACTGGAAGCAGGGCAGATCATAGGCTCGTCAGGGCTAATCAATCCCTAAGCGGATGAAAAGCAAACGATGAGAATGCCGAAAAAAAGATCAAGGTAAACAGAGTATAAAGCACCTCAACCTGAAGGCGGTCCGGTCAGGCGACGCCGTGGCGCAACAAATCGTGCAGGTGAATGATGCCGACCGGACGCTCGTCCTCGACGACGAAGACGGCGGTGATCGAGGTGCGGTTGATGAACTCCATTGCGGAGGCGACCAGCAGGTCGGTCCCGATCGTCTTGGGGCCCCGGGTCATGACGTCGCCGGCGGTCTTTTCGAGGAAATCGCTGCTCAGATGGCGGCGCAGGTCGCCGTCGGTGATGATGCCAATCAGCTTTCCGTCCGCATCGACGATGCCGAGCACGCCGAAGCCCTTCTGGGTGATCAGCACGATGGCGTCGCGCATCGAGGTCTCGGCCGTTGTCAAGGGAAGCTTGTCGCCGGAATGCATGATGTCGCGCGCATGCAGCAGCGTCGCGCCGAGCCGGCCGCCGGGATGGTAGATCTTGAAATCCTGGGCGGTGAAGCCGCGCGCCTCGAGCAGGGCGATGGCCAGCGCGTCGCCGGTCGCCATCTGCAGCAGGGTGGAGCTGGTCGGGGCCAGGCCGTGCGGGCAGGCCTCCTCGACCTTGGGAAGGGAAAGCACGATGTCGGCGGCGGAGCCGAGCGCGCTGTCGATGCGCGAGGTCATCGCGACGAGCGGCACCTTGAAGCGCCGGGTATAGGCGATGGTGGCGGCCAGTTCCTGGGTCTCGCCCGACCAGGAGATCGCCAGCACCACGTCCTGGTCCGTGATCATGCCGAGATCGCCGTGGCTTGCCTCGGTTGCGTGAACGAAGGAGGCCGGCGTTCCGGTCGAGGCGAAGGTCGCGGCGATCTTGGCGCCGACGTGACCGCTCTTGCCGACGCCGGTGACGATGACGCGGCCGGTCGCCTTGACAATGGTCTCGACGGCGCGCGCGAAGGGATCCGCCAGGCCATTGGCCAGGGCCTCGCGCAGGATGCCAAGACCCGCCAGTTCCGTATCGATCGTGCGCAGCGAGGAGGACCGGGCCGAACCCGGATCGTGCGGGCGCGAAGGGGACTGAAGCTTGGCTGCCGTCATGGTCTCTCAATCCAGTGATTTCCTGCCGCCGGTCTTACCCGCCGCGCGCTCTTCCGGCAAGCGCCGGCATGCGGACAGGCGATCCGGCGGGCCGCGCGACCTGCGGGGGCGCGTTGCGCGGTCATTTCCCGTCTCTCGCACGGACGGTCTGCCGGACCCTCGCGCGCGTCGGCAACGCTTGGTTAACCTTAACAGATCATGATCATGGCCAAAGTGGGCCGTGGTCGCCCGCCGTTCCCGAATGGTCCCGTTTATGAACCGGTTTGTCGCGCCCGTCCTTGTTGCCGTCCTTCTTGCCGCACCCGCGCAAACGGTGCGCGCGCAGGATGCGCCGTTGCGCGGCAGCCTGGGCGGGGCGGCGCCGCAGGGAACCGTCTTCGCCCAGGACGATCTCGGGGGCGACGGGACCGAGGACGATACGGGCGGGGCTGACGATCCCGGCGCCCGTGCGCCGGCGCTCGATACCGATGCCGGCGAGGTGGCCGAGCCGCTGGCCGAGGCCGGCCGGATCCGCGCCGTGCAGCCGTTTTCCGAGCGCTTGCGGGCCGTGTCGCGGCGCGGCGCGACCGGAGGCGGCGGGTCGCTGATCAATGACGTCTACGACGGCGACACGCAGCGCGATGCGCCGCGCGGCATCCGCGCCGGCTCATTCCTGCTCTACCCGGAGCTTTTCACCGGGCTTGGCTGGACCGACAACCGCTCCGGCGACACCTCTGGAACATCGGGGCTGCTCTACCGGATCGCGCCGACGCTGCGGGCGCAGTCGGAGTGGTCGCGGCACAGCCTCGGCGTGAATTTTCGCGGCAGTTTCACCGCCTACCCCGACAGCACGGTCGAGGCGGACCCGAGCGCGACGCTCGATGCGCTGCTGCGGCTGGACGTCAGCGACCGCACCGAGGTGGATGTATCGGCGCGCTACGGATTGTCGCTGGAAGACAGCGGCAGCGCCGAGGCCACCGGCGGCGGGCGCGACATTCACGAACTGGGCGGCGGGCTTGCGCTGCGCCGGTCGGTCGGGCTGATCGGCGCCGAACTGCGCGGCCAGGTCGATTCCACCGTCTATTCCGGCGGCAACTCCACCGCCGCCAACCGGGAGCGTGACAACGCGCTGTTTTCCGCAACGCTCAGGCTCGACAGCAATACGGGCGCCGGGCTCCAGCCCTTCGTGGAGGGCAGTCTGTTCACCCGCCGCTACTTCGAGCGCTGCACGGATCTGACCCTTTGCGCGGATCGCGATTCCAAGGGATATGCCCTGCGTGCCGGCATCGCCTTCGACGCCGGCGGCAAGATCACCGGCGACATCGGTGCCGGCTGGCGCAGCGAAACGCTCGACGATACCCGTCTGGCGCGGCTGGAGGGACTGACGGTGGACGGATCGCTGATCTGGTCGCCGACGCGCCTGACCACGGTCACCGCCACGCTTGCGACCAACCTCGCGCCGTCGACCATTTCCGGCACGCCCGGATCGCTGCTTTACTCGGGCGACCTGCGGCTCGCGCATGGATTTTCCGACGCAGTGTCGGGCGAGGTTGGCATCGGCCTGTCGCGGCGCGACTACGCCGGCATCCGCCTGATCGAGGACGAGGCGAGCGCCACGGCGGCGCTGACCTGGGCGCTGACCTCGAATGTCGCCGTGCAGGGACGCTACACGTTCCGCCGCTTCAGTTCGACGACGCCGGGGGCCGGCTACAGCGAAAATGCAATCGAGGGCGGATTGCGGTTTCGCCATTGAGCGCCACTTATTCGAGTTACGGGGCGCTGGGGGGCGCGCGTGATCCTTTGCCGGACCAGAGCCGGGCGAAGATCTGAAACCACACCAGGAGTTTGGATGACTGTCTTGCGCATTTTCCGGAAAGCTGCCGCGGCGTTCAGCGGGTTGCCCCGGCGCTCGGCTGGCCGGCTGCCGCTGGCGGCGCTGACAGCCGCGGTGACATTTAGCGCCGGCGCACTCTCCCCGGCGGCGGCGGACACGGACTTCAACCGCTGGGTCGAGGGCTTCTGGCCCGTCGCACGCGACGCCGGCGTCGGGCGCGATACCTATCGGCGCGCCTTCCAGGGCGTGACGCCCGATCCCGACACGATCCGCCTGATGAACAAGCAGTCGGAATTCGTCAAGCCGATCTGGGAATATCTCGCCTCCGCGGTCTCCGACACGCGCGTCGAGAAGGGGCGCGAGATGCTCGCCGCCTATGCCCCCCAACTGGCGGCGATCGAGCAGCGCTACGGCGTCGACCGCGAGGCGGTCGTGGCGATCTGGGGCATGGAGACTAACTACGGCTCCTTCATGGGCGAGCATTATGTCGTGCGCGCGCTGGCAACGCTTGCCTATGCCGCGCCGCGCCGCAAGGACTTCTGGAACAGGGAGCTGGTCACCGCGCTGAAGATCCTGGATGCCGGACACGTCCAGCCCGACCGAATGGAAGGCTCCTGGGCCGGCGCCATGGGGCACACTCAGTTCATGCCCTCCAGCTGGAGCCAGTATTCCTCCGACTACGACGGCGACGGTCGCCGCGACATCTGGACGAACATTCCCGATGCGCTCGCGTCCACCGCCAATTATCTCAAGCGGCACGGTTGGCAGAGCGGCAAGACCTGGGGCTATGAGGTCGTGCTGCCGCGCGGTTTCGATTATGAGGCCGTCGACGAGGAAAAGACCATCGCGGCCTGGAGCCGGCTCGGCGTGAGCCGACCCAACGGCCGGAATTTCCCGCGCCCCTCCGACGATGCGGTCCTGATCCTGCCGGCGGGCGCGTCGGGTCCGGCCTTCCTGATGCTGCGCAATTTCTACGTGATCAAGCGCTACAACAACGCGACCGCCTATGCGCTCGCCGTCGGTCATCTCGCCGACCGGGTGAGAGGCGGCGGGCCGTTCGCCCAGGACTGGGACAAGAGGGCGCTGCCGCTCACCCGGTCGCAGGCGGAAGATCTGCAGACGTTGTTGAACCGGCGCGGCTTCAATGTCGGCGCGGCCGACGGTCGGGTCGGTCCGGCCACGCGGCGCGGCATTCGCGCCTATCAGCGCTCGGTCGGCCTGATCCCGGACGGATATGCCTCCGTCGCCCTGCTGGAGCGTATCAGCGCGGGCCGGTGAAACCGGTCCGTCGCTCCTGAATTCCGGTTTCCCCCGGGTGGCTTCCGGTCGCCCGGGGCGCGCACATGCTTGGACTGTCGCGCCGGAATTCGCTAAAGTCACGCCATGAAACGTGCAGGCCTTCCCGTGTTGTCCCTGATCGGCGTCCCCATGCGCCGCGCCGCGCTGTGCGCGGTTCTTCTGCTGTGCGCCGCAAGCCTTGTCGCCACCGGCGGGACACCGGCGCTTGCGCAAAGCAACGGGCCAATCGTCAAGCCGGGCGACACCCGCGGCACCGGGTTTCATCCCCTGTCGCCGCTGCTGCGCCTGTTCGGGGTCGACAACAACCGGCGCACGCGGCTGAGGGAGCAACGCCCGAAACAGCGCATCCAGCCGAGGCGGGAACCGGTGAAGCCGGTGATCGTCGAGGTGCCCAAGGATGCGGACGCCCGCGTCGTGCTCGTCGTCGGCGGCGATCTGGCCAAGGATCTCGGCGAGGGACTTGAGGCGACCTATTCGGAGGTCCCGTCTGTGCGGGTCGACACGCTGCTGTTCGCCGACGAGGGGCTGACGACGGAAATGGGCGGCGAGATCGCCGACCGGATGCAGGGCGTGGTGCAGGGGCGCAGGGTCGGCGCGATCGTCGTGCTGATCGGGTCGGCCGACACGCGCGACTTCACCCTGGCGGGCGGCGCCGAACTGCAATTCCGCACAGAAGCCTGGGCCGACGCCTATGGACGGCGCGTCGAAGCGCTGCTTGCCGCCGCGCGGCGCCAGCGCACGCCGCTTGTCTGGGTCGGCCTGCCGCCGCCCAAGGGGCGCGAGCGGCGCGCAAACTTCAGATATGTCACCACGCTGATCAAGGATCGCGTCGAGGCCGCAAACGCCATCTATGTCGACGTCTGGGACGTGTTCCTGGACGAGGAGGGCGGCTACACCTCCTTTGGACCGGATGTCGAGGGCCGCCGCCGGCGCCTGCGCGACAACGCCGGCGTGGGCTTCACCTGGCCGGGCAAGAGCAAGCTTGCCTTCTTTGCCGAAAAGGCGATTGCCCGGGTGCTCGGCTCCTCCGGCGCCTTCGCCTTCGAAGGGGTCGAGGACGATCCGAACTTCGTCGTGCTGACCGGGCGGATCGGGTCACCGGAAACGGAACTGGCGGGCGCGGAGGATGCACGCAATGCGCCGATCGCGGACACACCGCAGTATCGGCTGATCGTCCAGGGCGTCATGCTTCCGCCGGCCAGCGGCCGGGTCGACGACTTCCGCCTTTCCGCGCCCTGAGCCGCCCGGAACCGCAACGGACAGAGGCGCCCGGCCGGCCGGTTGAGCGGTGAGGTTGAAATCGACCGGCGGTTTTCTCTTTTTTCATCAATTCAACGAAGGATGTTCGCGGATCGAATACAAGGTCGGCGTCATGAGTTCTCCTCGTTCTTCTCTTCTCTCCCTGACCGTTCTGGGGCGTTTCATGCTCATGGTCGGCACCGCGGCAATGATCATGCTCGGCGGCACGGGGTTCGCGTTCTACACGTTCCGAACCTCCCTCACACAAGCGCTGGGGGACCCCGACAAGGCCTCGGCATTTCTCGGACCCGATGCGGCGGCGAGCCTGGACGGGTTGATTCTGGGCGAGATGCTGGAGATCGCGCTGATCTGTCTGCCGGTCGGGCTTGCGTTTCTCGGCATGGCCTTCTTTCTCGCCATGGGGATCAAGCGCCCGTTGAAAGCGCTGCAGAACGGGTTGGAAGCCCTGTCTCAGGGGGACTTCAAGATCGAGATCGCCGGCGCCGATCGCGGCGACGAGATCGGCTCGATTGCCCGCGCCGTGGCCGGCTTTCGCGAAAAGCTCGCGGAAAAGGCGGTCGAGGATGCCCGCCAGGCGATGGCGCAGCAGGAAGACATGGCTCGCCAGCGCGCGGACACACTGCGGCAGGTCGCACATGATTTCGAGACGTCGGTCGTCAGCGTGGTTCAGCGGCTGAGCACGGCGGCGCAGCGGGTCGGCGGATTGTCGAATGATCTGGATGGCGCGGTCGACCAGGCCTCCCAGGCCGTCGGCATCGCCTCCGATTCCTCGCAGCAGGCGTCGAGCTCCGTCGCAACCGCAGCCGAGGCCGCGGAGGAAATGACCCAGTCGATCCTCGCGATCGGCCGCGACATGGAAGAATCGGCCAAGATGGCGCAGGCGGCGGTCGACGAATCGCGGTCGACGGATGCCATCGTCGGACGGCTGGCGGAAAGCGGTCGTGCCATTGGCGAGGTGGTCGACCTGATCAAGCAGATCGCCGACCAGACCAACCTGCTGGCGCTCAATGCCACCATCGAGGCCGCACGGGCCGGCGAGATGGGGCGCGGCTTCGCCGTCGTCGCCAATGAGGTGAAGACGCTGGCTGGCCAGACCTCGCGGGCGACGGAAGACATCTCGCAGCAGGTTGAGGCGGTGCAGCAGGTCTCCGAGCAGGCGGTCGGCGCGATCCGCTCCATCGCGGAAACCGTCGAGCGGATCCACTCGATCTCCAATACCATCCTGAGCGCGGTGCAAAAGCAGATGGCGGCAACGGGCGAGATCACCCAGAGCGTCGATTTCGCCACGCAAAACACCGAAAGCGTCGCATCCAGCATGTCGGAATTGTCCCAAGCGAGCGAAAGCACCCGCTCGGCAACCGACCAGATTCGCGGCGCCACGACGGAGTTGGCGGATCTTTCGAGTGCCTTGCATCAGCAGGTCGGCGGCTTCCTCAAGAACATCAATGCGAGCGAGGAACGCAGCGCGGCCTGATCGCATCGTCTGATCGCATCGTCCTCCGGGGCGCCTGAGGGAGGCGCCCCCGTGGGGCTTGCGCGCGGGCCTGCGCGAGGATATTGCGGACCGGTCCCGGTGGCGGCCTCATTGCGGCTGCTCCGCCACGAAAAGGCTCCCGCCCGTGCGCCCTCTTGTCCTGATTCTCCTGTTTTTCCTTTCGGCCGGCCCGGTGCGCGCGATGGACGCGCCGGGCATGGCCGTCCTGCCGGTCGCGGATGCGAAGGGCGGGCGCGATCTCGCGCTGTCGCTTTGGTATCCGGCACGTGGCGGTTCGGCGCAGGTCGTCGGTGGAAACGCCGTCTTTCTTGGCCAAAAAGCCACGCCCGGCGCGGTCGCGGATGCAGGGCCGTTTCCCCTTGTCCTGCTGTCGCATGGCGGCGTCCGCTCGAGCCCGGATTCGGGCGCGTGGCTCGCGGCGGCACTTGCCAGGTCCGGGCATATCGTGGTGGAGGTCAATGCGCCGCGACCAACTGGTCCGCGGGCGGGCGCAGACGAGATCTGGCGCCGTCCGCAGGATCTTGCGCGCGCCCTTTCCGCCGTTCTCGGCGATCCGCAATGGGCGGGCCGGATCGACCGGACCCGAATCTCGGCTGTCGGGTTCGCGCTTGGCGGCACGGCGGCTCTCGCCGTTGGCGGCTGGCAGTTCGATGCAGACGCCGTCCGGCGCTCCTGCGCAGGCAAGACCGGTCCCGACTGTGGCTGGTTCGCAGCCGGCGGTGTTGCGCTTGAAACCCTCGACCCTGCGCCGCTGGAGCGGTCGTACCGGCTGCCCGAGGTCTCGGCCGTGGTGGCAATCGCGCCGGAGTATGCCGATGCGGTCTTGCGCGAGGGTGAGGGGAGCCCGGTCCCGTTGTTGACGATCGCGCTCGGGGCAAACGGCGAGGCGGAGGCGCGCCTTGCGCCGCTGGCCGGCCATGACGGCACCGCCCGTCTCGTCACGCTCGCCAAAGCCGGACCGTTCGATGCCTTCCCCGCGTGCACGCCGGCGGGCGCCAAGATCCTCTCAGAGGACGGCGGCGACCCGGCGCTGTGCGGGACGTCCGCACAGGCGCGCGGCGACATTCATGCCGCCATTATCGAGCGGATCCGCGCCTTTCTCGCCCAGACGGTAAAGTGACCCGGACGGGATGATCGGGGTCTTTCGCCGGGGCTGGTCCCGGAGACAGCTGCGACAAAAGAAAAGGCCGCGCATCCCGGTGGGGTGCGCGGCCTTTTCGTGTCGTGTCGTGCCAGCGGATCAGCGCGGCAGGTTGGTCGTGCCGGTCAGATGCAGGTCGATGGCGCGGGCGGCCTGGCGACCCTCGCGGATCGCCCAGACGACCAGCGACTGGCCGCGGCGGACGTCGCCGGCGGCGAAGACGCCGTCGACCGAGGTCTTGTAGGCGTCGGTGTCGGCCAGGACGTTGCCGCGCGCGTCGCGGGCAATATCGTCTTTCATCTCTTCCAGATAGGTGCCTTCGAGCGGACCGGCGAAGCCGATGGCCGCAAGCACCAGCTCGGCGCGCAGGATGAATTCGGAGCCGGGGATCGGCACGCGCTTTTCATCGACGCGGGCGCATTTCACGCCGGTGACATGCCCATCCTCGCCGACGATCTCGAGCGTCGCGGCGGCGAACTCGCGCTCCGCGCCTTCCGCCTGGCTGGAGGAGGTGCGCATCTTCGTCGGCCAGTAGGGCCACACGGAGAGCTTGTCCTCCTTTTCCGGCGGACGCTGGCGGATGTCGAGCTGGGTGACCGACAGCGCGCCCTGGCGGAACGAGGTGCCGACGCAGTCCGACGCGGTGTCGCCGCCGCCGATCACGACGACATGCTTGCCGCCGGCCCAATAGGGCGCCTCGCCGGAGACGTCCTCGCCGCCGACGCGACGGTTCTGCTGGACCAGGAAGGGCATTGCATACATGCAACCCTGCAGATCCATGCCCGGAATGCCCGGATCGCGCGGGCGTTCCGCGCCGCAGGTCAGAAGCAGCGCGTCGTGACGGTGCTTGAGTTCGTCGACCGTGACCGTGACGCCGACATTGGCGCCGTAATGGAAGACGACGCCCTCGGCCTCCATCTGCTCGACGCGGCGGTCGATATAGTGCTTTTCCATCTTGAAGTCGGGAATGCCGTAGCGCATCAGGCCGCCGGCCTTGGGCTCGCGCTCATAGACATGCACGGTGTGGCCGGCGCGGGCGAGCTGCTGGGCCGCCGCCATGCCGGCCGGGCCGGAGCCGACGACCGCAACCGTCTTGCCGGTCCTGACGGCGGGCGGTTCCGGCTGGATCCAGCCTTCCGCATAGGCCTTGTCGGCAATCGCCTGTTCCACGGTCTTGATCGCGACCGGCACGTCCTCGAGGTTCAGCGTGCAGGCTTCCTCGCAAGGTGCCGGGCAGATGCGGCCCGTGAACTCCGGGAAGTTGTTGGTGGAGTGCAGGTTGCGCGCCGCCTCTTCCCAGTCGCCGTTATAGACGAGGTCGTTCCAGTCGGGGATCTGGTTGTTGACCGGACAGCCGACCGGACCGTGGCAATAGGGGATGCCGCAGTCCATGCAACGGGCCGCCTGGCGCTCGACTTCCTTGTCCTCCAGCGGGAGCGTGAACTCCTTGAAATGGCGGATGCGGTCCGACGCCGGCTGGTACTTCTGTTCCTGCCGATCGATTTCCAGAAAACCGGTGACTTTTCCCATGTTCTCCGTCTCCCCTTACTCGGCCGCCACCAGGCCGAGCCGCTTTTCTTCCATTTCCTTGAGCGCGCGGCGGTACTCCACCGGCATCACCTTGACGAACTTGGGACGGAAGTCGTCCCAGTTGTCGAGGATCTCCTGCGCCCAGGCCGAGCCCGTGTGCGCGATGTGGTTGGAGATCAGCTGGCGCAAGCGCTCGTCGTCGTGTCGGGTCATGTCGGCGGTGAGGTCGACACGGCCCTTGTGCTCGATGTCGCCGCCATGGTGGTGGAGCTTCTCGAGCAGGTCGTCTTCTTCCGGCACCGGTTCGATGTCGACCATGGCAAGGTTGCAGCGCGAGCGGAACGAATTGTCCTCGTCGAGCACATAGGCCACGCCGCCAGACATGCCGGCCGCGAAGTTGCGGCCCGTCCAGCCGAGCACGACAACCACGCCGCCGGTCATATATTCGCAGCCGTGGTCGCCGACACCCTCGACGACCGCGAGCGCACCGGAGTTGCGCACCGCGAAGCGTTCGCCGGCGATGCCGCGAATGTAGCACTCGCCCTCGGTCGCGCCGTAGAGCACGGTGTTGCCGGCGATGATCGAGGCGTCCGGGTCGGCCGCGCTCTTCGGGCTTGGCTTGATCACCAGCCGCCCGCCGGCGAGGCCCTTGCCGACATAGTCGTTGGCATCGCCTTCCAGGTGCATCGAGATGCCGCGGGTCAGGAAGGCGCCGAAGGCCTGGCCGGCGGTGCCGGTCAGATTGATCTCGATGGTGTCGTCCTTCAGCCCCTTGTGGCCGTAGCGCCGGGCAACCTCGCCCGACAGCATCGCGCCGGTCGAGCGGTCGACGTTCATGATCGTCTCGGTGATCGTCACCTTTTCCTTGCGCTCCAGTGCCGGTTCGGCGGCGGCGATCAGGCGGCGGTCGAGAATGTCGTCGATCGGATGCTTCTGACGCTCGCTCCAGCGGCGCTGGTCCGGCGTGGCGTCGGGCATATGGAAGAGGCGCGAGAAATCGAGCCCGCGGGCCTTCCAGTGCTCGAGCATCTTTTCCTGGTCGAGCATGGTGGTGTCGCCGACCAGTTCCTCGAAGCGGGTGACGCCCATGGCGGCCATCATCTCGCGCACTTCCTCGGCGACGAAGAAGAAGTAGTTCACCACATGCTCGGGCATGCCCTTGAAGCGCTTGCGCAGCACCGGGTCCTGGGTGGCGATGCCGACCGGGCAGGTGTTCAGGTGGCACTTGCGCATCATGATGCAGCCCGCCGCGATCAGCGGCGCGGTGGAGAAGCCGAATTCGTCGGCCCCCAGAAGCGCGCCGATCACCACGTCGCGGCCGGTCTTCAGGCCGCCGTCGACCTGCAGCGCGATGCGCGAGCGCAACCCGTTCAGCACCAGGGTCTGCTGGGTCTCGGCCAGGCCCATTTCCCAGGGGCTGCCGGCGTGCTTGATCGAGGTCAGCGGGGACGCGCCCGTTCCGCCGTCGTAGCCGGAGATGGTGATGTGGTCGGCGCGCGCCTTGGCAACGCCGGCGGCGACCGTGCCGACGCCGACTTCCGACACCAGCTTGACCGAGATGTCGGCGGCCGGGTTGACGTTTTTCAGATCGTAGATGAGCTGGGCAAGATCCTCGATCGAATAGATGTCGTGGTGCGGCGGGGGCGAAATCAGGCCCACGCCCGGCGTCGAATGGCGCGTCTTGGCGATCACCCAGTCCACCTTGTGACCGGGCAGCTGGCCGCCCTCGCCGGGCTTGGCGCCCTGCGCGACCTTGATCTGGATCATGTCGGCGTTGACGAGATAGTCGGTGGTGACGCCGAAGCGGCCCGAGGCGACCTGCTTGATCGCCGAGCGCATCGGGTTCATCGACCCGTCCGGCAGCGGCTGGTAGCGCTCCGGCTCTTCGCCACCCTCGCCGGTGTTGGACTTGCCGCCGATCTGGTTCATCGCGACCGCGAGGGTGGAATGCGCCTCGCGCGAGATCGAGCCGAAGGACATGGCGCCGGTGGAGAAGCGCTTGACGATCTCGGCCGCCGGCTCGACGTCCTCGATGGCGACAGGCTTGCGGCCGACGTCTTCGGCGGACTTGATGCGGAACAGGCCGCGGATGGTGAACCGGCCGTTCTCCTCGTTGGTCTCGCGCGCGAAGTCGCGGTACTTCTCCGGCAGGTTGCCGCGCACGGCATGCTGGAGCGAGGCGATGTTGTCGGGCGTCCACATGTGACGCTCGCCGCGGATGCGGTAGTTGTACTCGCCGCCGACCTCGAGCATGTCGCGCAGCGCCTGCACGTCCTCGAAGGCGACCCGGTGACGCCGGGTGGTCTCGTCGGCGACCGCGTCGAGGCCGATGCCCTCGATGGTCGTCGCCGTGCCGAAGAAGAACTCCTTGACGAAGTCGCTCGACAGGCCGACGGCATCGAAGATCTGCGCGCCGCAATAGGACTGATAGGTCGAGATGCCCATCTTGGACATGACCTTGAGGATGCCCTTGTCGATCGACTTGATGTAGCGGTAGACGACCTCGTCGGCATCGACCTCCTCGGGGAAGTCGAGATCCTCATGCAGGGCAAGCAGCGTCTCGAACGCCAGATAGGGGTTGATCGCTTCCGCGCCATAGCCGGCCAGCACGCAGAAATGATGCACCTCGCGGGCTTCGCCTGTTTCCACGACGAGGCCGACGGAGGTGCGCAGACCCTTGCGGATCAGGTGATGATGCACGGCCGCCGTTGCCAGCAGCGCCGGGATCGGGATGCGGGCGCGCGACAGCAGGCGATCTGACAGGATGATGATGTTGTAGCCGTTGGAAACGGCACGCTCGGCGCTGGCGCACAGGTTGGTCAGCGCCGCGCGCATGCCCTCCGCGCCATGGGCGACGTCATAGGTGATGTCGAGCGTCTTGGCAGAGAACTGGTTGTCCGACGTGTCGCCGATGGTGCGGATCTTCTCCAGGTCGTCGTTGGTGAGGATCGGCTGGCGCACCTCGAGACGCTTGGACGTCGACAGGCCCTTGAGGTCGAACAGGTTCGGCCGCGGTCCGATGAAGGACACAAGGCTCATCACCGATTCCTCGCGGATCGGATCGATCGGCGGGTTGGTGACCTGTGCGAAGTTCTGCTTGAAATAGGTGTAGAGCAGCTTTGGCTTGTCGGAGAGCGCGGAGATCGGCGTGTCCGTGCCCATCGAGCCAATGGCTTCCTGGCCGATGGTGGCCATCGGCTGCATCAGGAGCTTGATGTCTTCCTGGCTGTAGCCGAAGGCCTGCTGGCGGTCGAGCAGGCTTTCGGCGGCGACCGGCGCACGGCCGCGCACGGCCGGCATGTCCTCCAGCACGATCTGGGTGCGGTGCAGCCAGTCCTTGTAGGGGTTGGCCGTCGACAGGGTGCGCTTGATCTCGTCGTCGGAGATGATGCGGCCCTCTTCCAGGTCGATAAGCAGCATCTTGCCCGGCTGGAGCCGCCACTTGCGGATGATCTTTTCTTCCGGCACCGGCAACACGCCGACCTCGGACGACATGATCACCAGATCGTCGTCGGTGACGATGTAGCGGGCCGGGCGCAGGCCGTTGCGGTCCAGCGTCGCGCCGATCTGGCGCCCGTCGGTGAAGGCAACCGCGGCCGGGCCGTCCCACGGCTCCATCAGGGCCGCGTGATACTCGTAGAAGGCGCGCAGGTTGTCGTCCATCAGCGGGTTGCCGGCCCAGGCTTCCGGGATCAGCATCATCGCCGCATGGGCGAGCGAATAGCCGCCGGAGACGAGGAACTCGAGCGCGTTGTCGAAACACGCCGTGTCCGACTGGCCCTCATAGGAGATCGGCCACAGCTTGGAGATGTCGTCGCCGAAATGCGGCGAGGAGACGCTCGCCTGGCGCGCGGCCATCCAGTTGACGTTGCCGCGCAGCGTGTTGATCTCGCCGTTGTGGGCGACCATCCGGTAGGGGTGCGCCAGATCCCAGGACGGGAAGGTGTTGGTGGAGAACCGCTGGTGGACGAGCGCAAGCGCCGAGGCGAAGCGCGGATCCTTCAGGTCGGAATAATAGGCGCCGAGCTGATAGGCGAGGAACATGCCCTTGTAGACCAGCGTGCGGCTCGACAGCGACACGATGTAGAAGCCGTGCTCGACCGCGTCGCTTTCCGCGCGCACGGTGTTGGAGATCACCTTGCGCAGCACGAAGAGGCGGCGTTCGAAATCGTCCGGCGTCTCGCAGTCGCGGCAGGCGATGAAGACCTGGCGCGAGCAGGGCTCGGTCGCGGCGATCTCCGGCGCCTTGGACAGCGAGGAATTGTCGACCGGCACGTCGCGCCAGCCGAGGCACGCCTGCCCCTCGGCGGCGATCACGCGCTCGATGATCTCTTCGCAGGTCTTGCGCAGTTCGGGATCGCGCGGAAGGAAGATGAAGCCGACGCCGTAGCGTCCCTTCTCTGGAAGGTCGATGCCCAGGCCCTTGGCTTCCTCGGCGAAGAACTCATGCGGGATCTGCACCAGCATGCCCGCGCCGTCGCCCATAAGCGGATCGGCGCCGACGGCGCCGCGATGGGTGAGGTTCTCCAGGATCTGGAGACCGTCGGCGACGATCTGATGCGAGGCCTTGCCCTTGAGGTGGGCGATGAAGCCGACGCCGCAGGCATCGTGTTCCTTGCCGGGATGATACAGGCCGCTCTGCGCGGCTTCCTCGCGACGGGCGCGCATCGTTTTTGCCGTGGGGGCAGTGGCCGGTGCGGGTGTTCCTGCGAAGTCCTGTGCTTCGATCATCGCGTCGGTCTTGCTCATCTCAGCCCTCTTGTCTCATCCCGGCGTCCGGTCCGTCCTCTCCCGTTCGGGTCGCGTTCCCCTCGGAAAACGCGGCTCGTCCGGCGAACAGGCAAAAGCCCTGACGCTGACTTTGTGAAGCGGTCCCGCTCCGTCTGCCCGCCCGCTGTCGCGGCAGGGGCCAGCGGACGACCGTCCCTGTCCCCGGCGGTGCCAGATGCAAGCCTGACCCTTCGCCCCAAGCTGCCTGTCCAGACCCTCCGTCGGACGCGCCGCCGGTGGCTGCGCTGGCAGCTCTCAAATCCCCTTGCTCGACGCGCCGTTGCCATCAAGCAACCGCTTAACCTAGGGCGCGCGAGACACGGAACCACAGGGGCTCCGGATTTCTTTGCTCCAGATGGGACAGCATTCCTGTCCTATTGGGAGCGGCGCACAATGCCAGATTTCCGAAATGGGGGCAAGCGGCTTGCGAATGGCCTTATAAACTATTTCTTTCGCGGGTGCGCAGCAATTTGTCACATTCGACCAGGTCCGAAACGCCCGCTGAAATATTCTGTCGATGGAACGTCGCGTCGCCTGTGGCATGGCGAAGGGACTTGCCAGCCGCGCCCTGTCGGGCCTAGATCGGATCATGAATTTTTCGAGCGACAATTGGGCAGGGGCATCGCAGCCGGTGATGGATGCGCTCTCCCGCCACAACCACGGATTCGCCCCCGCCTACGGGACCGATCCGCTCACCGATCGCGTAACCCAGCGGTTCCGCGATATCTTCGAGACGGATGTGTCCGTGCTGTTCACGGCGACCGGCACGGCCGCCAATGCGCTGTCGATGGCGGCCTGCGCGCGTCCCGGCGGATTGATCCTGGCGAGCGAGACCGCGCATCTGCATTGCGACGAATGGGGCTCGGCGGAGTTCTATTCCCACGGCATGAAGATCGTGCCCCTTGCCACTTCGGCCGGGCGGATCGCGCCCGACGCCGTGGCCGGGGCGCTCGAGCGCTTCCAGGAGGGTAGTCGGTTCGGCGCACCGACGGCTCTCAGCCTTACCCAGGCAACGGAATGCGGAACGGTCTATTCACCCGAGGAGGTCGCGGCGCTGACGGAGCCTGCGCGTGCGCGCGGGCTCGTATGCCATATGGACGGCGCGCGCTTTGCCAATGCGCTCGTGCATCTGAACGCCAGCCCGGCGGAGCTGACCTGGAAGGCGGGCATAGACGTCCTGTCCTTCGGGGCGACCAAGAACGGCTGCTGGTGCGCCGAGGCGATCGTCGTGTTCAATCCGAAGGGACTGCCGCATCTTGCGACCCACCGGGCGCGCGCCGGGCATCTGTTTTCCAAGTCGCGCTTTGTCGCGGCGCAGTTTGACGGCTATTTCGAGGGGGATCACTGGCTCGAGCTTGCCGGCCGGACCAATGCGGCCGCCACGCGGCTTGCCCGGGGAATCGGTGACAGCGGCCGGGCGCGCGTTGCCTGGCCCTGCGAAGCGAATGAGGTCTTCGCGGTCCTGACCCGGACGCAGATCGGGAAACTCAGGGGCGAGGGCGCGCTGTTTTACGAGTGGTCGCGCGAGGGCTGCGCCACTGATGAGCATGTCGTGCGGCTGGTCGCGAGCTTCGCGACCACGGACGAGGAGGTCGACCGCTTCGTCGCGCTTCTGTGACAGTCGGTTCTTCGCGAACCGCATGGCGCAATTGAGAACGCCGCCGCATGGCTTTCACCGTGCGGCGGCGTTTTCGATCCCAACGGCGCCCGCCCGTCGCCCGGGGGGAGGTGGTCGCGACGGAGCGGGCAGGGATCGTGTGCCTTAGTTCGCTTCTTTAGTTCACGCTGCTTTCGATCTGCCGGGCGCTGTCGCCGCTGGTGATCTCGATCCGGCGCGGCTTCATCGCCTCGGGGATCTCGCGGGCGAGATCAATGTGCAGCAGGCCGTTTTCCAGGCTGGCGCCGCGCACCTCGACGAAATCCGCAAGCTGGAAGCGGCGCTCGAAGGCGCGTGCCGCGATGCCGCGATGCAGGAATTCGCCGCTGTCGGCGTCGGCCGGGCGTTCGCCCTTGACCGTCAGGACGTGTTCCTTGGCCTCAAGCGTCAGATCCTCTTCGCGGAAGCCCGCAACCGCCATGGTGATGCGGTAGGAATTCTCGCCGGTCCGCTCGATGTTGTAGGGCGGATAGCTCGGTGCATCCTGGGAATTGGCATCCAACATGGCAAACAGCCGGTCGAAGCCGACGGTGGAACGGTACAGGGGGCTAAAGTCCATGTGACGCATCGGTGTGTCCTCTCTCTTGAGCAACATGTGATGGTGCGATCCCGTGGCGTCCGCCGTCTTGGCCGGACAGGATCGGGATCGGTCGTACAGGCCCGTTTTGGCGCCTGCACAGGAAAGGTGGGGGCGGTATTTCGCGGTTTCAAGAGGGGGGAGCGGCTGCCTTTCAGCGCTTTTTTGCCGATGAACGGAATCTGAACGGGGCCTTCCGATCCGGTTCACGTCGCGGGTGACACATTGGGGGCGTTCAACAGGCGCAGATGGCGCCGCAACCCAGGAGATCACGATGAAAAAGACCCTCCTCGCCGCCGTTGCCGCCGGGCTGATGATGACCGCACCGGCTGCCCACGCGCTCGACGCCCGGGCGGCATCGTTCCAGCAGGTCGCGGCCGCCACCGCCGACGCCGGTCAGGTGATCAAGGTCGGCCAGCGCTATGGCCGCCATCGCGACCGCCGCCTCGGGCCGCGTCGCATCGTGCGCAAGCTGCACCGCAAGGGTTTCCGCAATATTTCCCGCATCCGCGCGCGCGGCGACATCTATGTCGTGCGGGCCAACGGGCGCCGTGGCGCACCGCTGCGCCTGGTGGTCGACGCCTATTCCGGCCAGGTGATCGGACGCACCGTTCTGGGCGGTCGCCGCTGGGGCGGCGGTCACCGCGGCGGACCCCGCTGGGGCGGCGGTCATCGCGACGGCCAGTTCAGCTGGGGCATCTGGGGTCGCTTCTGAGCCTCCCCTTTTCGTCCCGTGACAGGCACCCTGCGGCCGCCGGTGTTGAGCCGGCGGCCGGGCTCCTGTAAGACGAAGCGAGGTTTTTCCTTCGCGCGGCGCCTTTGCCGATCCACCTGCCGGATTGCCATGGACCTTTTCGATCATCCGGACAACCCGGTCCCCGAGGGCGGCATTTGCGTCGAGGTCACGACCGTCGACGGCCGCGTTCTGCGCACCGCGCGCTGGATGCCGAGCCATCGGCCGCTGAAGGGAACCGTGACGCTCCTGCAGGGGCGCGCGGAATGCATCGAGAAATACTTCGAGACGATCTCGGACCTACGCGCGCGCGGCTTCGCAGTCGTCACCTTCGACTGGCGCGGGCAAGGCGGATCGGCGCGTCTGCTGAGAAACCCCAGGCGCGGGCATGTCGACGATTTCGCGGACTTCGTGGTCGACCTCGATACGGTGATGCGCGAGGTCACGCTGGCCCATATGCCGGGGCCCCACAATATCCTGGCGCATTCGACCGGCGGGTTGGTGGTGCTGCTCGCCGCCCGGCGGCTGCGCACCCAGATCGAACGCGCCGTACTCTCCGCCCCTCTCATCGGCCTGGGAACGGTCGGTCTGCCCCAGAAAGTCGTCTGCCCGCTCGCCGCGACCCTGTCGGCCATTGGCCTGGGGACGGCATTTCTGCCGCGGATCGGGCCGAATGCCAGCACCGATTTCGCCGGCAATCCGCTGACATCGGATGCGGCCCGCTTTGCCCGCAACGAAACGGTCCTGAAAGCGCGCGGCGATCTGGAAATCGGAATGCCGACCGTCGACTGGCTTGCCGCCGCCTGCCGCGCGATGCGCCAGGTGAGCGGGCCGGACTTCGGTGCCGCCATGCCGCTGCCGATCCTGATCGTCGCGGCGGGGCAGGATATCATCGTGTCGACCCGCGCGGCCGAAGCGTTCGCCCTCCAGACCCGCTCCGCCCGCTATCTGGAAATTCCGGGATCGCGCCACGAGATCCTGATGGAGGATGACCTCTACCGGGACCAGTTCCTGGCCGCCTTCGACGCCTTCGTCGCCGACGGGGCGCTTGAGAGCGTCAGACCCTGACACCCCCGATGGCGCCGGCTGTGTCCTTAGCGGGCCGCCGAGGCAAGCTGCGCGAGCGCGGCCTCGTGAAGTCGAGGATCACCGCTGGCAACAATCTGGCCGCCTTCGGCCGGCGACCCGCCGGACCAGGTGGTGACGACCCCACCGGCGCCTTCCACGATCGGGACCAGCGCCACGATGTCATAGGGCTGAAGTCCGGTTTCGATCACCAGATCCACCTGTCCGGACGCGACCATGCAATATCCGTAGCAATCGGTCCCGTAACGCGCCGTGCGCACGCGGTCCTCGATGGCGTCATAGGCCGTCTTTTCCGCGCCCTGAAACAGGCCCGGATGGGTGGTGCACATGATCGCATCCTCGATGCGTTCGCAGGCGCGCGTCTTCAGGCGGGTGCGGGTTCCGGCGTGCTGGCGCCAGGCGCTCTCCCGGTCGCCATGGAAGCGTTCGCCGACGAAGGGCTGGTCCATCGCGCCGAAGGTCGGAACGCCGCCGGACAGGAAGCCGATCAGCGTGCCCCAAGTCGGCAGGCCGCAGATGAAGGCACGGGTCCCGTCGATCGGGTCGAGCACCCAGACATGTTCGGCATCGAGGCGCACATTGCCGTGCTCCTCGCCGAGAATGCCGTGCTCGGGATAATCGGCCTCGATGATCTCGCGAATGGCAGCCTCCGCGGCGCGGTCCGCGATGGTGACCGGATCGAAACCGCCGTCGAGCTTGTTGTCGATCGAAAGTGCGGCCCGAAAATGCGGCAGGATGGTCCGGCCGGCAGCGTCCGCGAGACGATCCGTGAAAGCGACGAGATCCGGGGTCGACGGCATTTGGACCATTCTCCTGCAAGGGGGATGCGACGGTGTTGTCTGGCGAGGTTGATGTCTGGCGTTAAACCAGCCCGACGGGCCGGCGTCGAGAAAAACCGTTTTGGAATGTTTTTTCAAGACGATTTACTAATAACCAAATACCTGAATTATAACGTTTAATCGGAAAGATTCGGAAAACGACCGACCGTCGTCACGAATTCGATATTGACTTTTGTGCGATGCGGTGGAACATTTGTGCAGCGCGATATGACGCAGTCATTGAGCGTCGCCCTCCTTGGGCGTTTCCTCCCTAGACTCGGGCCGCCTCGCAAGAGTGCGGCCCTTTTTTCTGTCCGCAGCCCGACGCGGTCGGTCTTCCGACCGGACGGGCGCTGTCGATCGTCGACATGTCGGGATCATTCGGCCGCGAGCGCGTCCGGATAGAAGCAGGCGCCCTGCACCGCCACGAGAGCCTTTGCCAGCCGGTCGAGATCCTGCGTCAAGGCGTCGAAGCCGGCGTGTTTGAGGGTCTTCGTCTCGTCCATGTAGAGACCGCGGTTGATCTCCACCTGAAGCGCGTGCAGCCCCTTGACCGGCCGGCCGTAGTGCTCGGTGATGAAGCCGCCGGCATAGGGCTTGTTCCGGCTTACCCGATAGCCCATGTCGCGCAGCGCCTCGGTTGCCGCGTCGACCAGCTGCGCCGCGCAGCTCGTGCCGTAGCGATCGCCCAGGATAAAGTCCGGCCGCGGGCCGCCGTCGGTCGTCTTGATGGCGGAGGGCATGGAATGGCAGTCGATCAGCACCGCATAGCCGAAGGCCACATGGGTTTGCGCCAGAAGCCGGCGCAGCGTCTGGTGGTAGGGCTTGTAGATGGTCTCGATCCGGGTGAGCGCCTCGCGCACGCACAGCCGGCCCTGATAGATCTCCTGGGCCTCGCCGACCACCCGGGCGATGGTGCCAAGCCCCCCCGCGACCCGGATGGAGCGGATGTTGGCGTAAGACGGCAGGCGGTCGTCGTACATCTTAGGATCGAGCTCGTAGGGCTCGCGGTTGACGTCGAGATAGGCCCGGGGAAAGCGGGCTTTCAGGAGCGGCGCGCCGAGCGGGACCACATGCTGGAACAAGTCGTCGACGAAGGCGTCTTCCGAGCGCCGGATGGCAATCTTGTCGAGACGCGACGCGCGCAGGAAGGCATCCGGATAGTGTCGGCCGGAGTGGGGCGAGTTGAACACGAAGGGAACGCTCTGCTCGGCGGGATGCAGGACCTCGAAGGCCTCCAAGTCCTCAAACCCGCTGATCACTTCCATCGTCTGCAACCCTCGCCTGGATGCCGTTTGTCATCATTCCAAGCGCCTATTTGTCCCCGAATCGCGGTTAATGTCCACAAGGCCGGTGGGAAATGCCTCCGGCGCAGGGGCCTTGCCCCGGTTTCACTGGATGTTTACCACGGGTCGGCCTTATAACGATACGGCGCGCTGTGCCAAAACGGGAACGGACGGGCCGGGTGGCCTGCCGGGGGTCCGATGGCGAGGCGGCTGGCCCCAGGCGGGGCGCCGGGCAGGACGTCGCCGGTTCCGGCAGGGCAGGCGACGGTTCCAAGCAGACGGACGGAGCGAATGACACGGATCCTACTCGCGGAAGACGACAACGACATGCGCCGCTTTCTCGCCAAGGCGCTGCAGAAAGCCGGCTATGACGTCGTTTCTTTCGATAACGGAAAAAGCGCGTATGAGCGGCTGCGCGAAGAGCCGTTCTCCCTGCTCCTGACCGACATCGTCATGCCGGAGATGGACGGCATCGAGCTTGCACGGCGCGCGACGCAGCTCGACCCCGACCTGAAGGTGATGTTCATCACCGGATTTGCCGCCGTGGCGCTCAATCCGGATTCGCAGGCCCCCAAGGATGCGAAGGTCCTGTCCAAGCCCTTCCATCTCAAGGACCTGGTGCTTGAGGTCGAGCGGATGCTCGTCGCCTGAGCCGGACCCTCGCGATCAAGGTGCGCGGGTCTTTGTGCGCGGGCCTGTTATCCTGATGTTTTCCACTGCCGCCATGCGCGCAAAAGAAGTTTGACGAGAGGGCTTGCACCGGTCTTCGAACCTCGGTATATCCCCTGCCACCGCTGCCGCTTGGTCGGCGCGGTGACCGGACTTGCCGGTACCTGCCGTCAGGCAGGCGACACCGGCACCACAGTCTCGGGCGTGTAGCTCAGCGGGAGAGCACTACGTTGACATCGTAGGGGTCACAGGTTCAATCCCTGTCACGCCCACCATTTTCTCGTTCGGACCGTTAGGGACCCGAACGTACGCCCGCCGGGCGATCCGCAATCCCTTCAGGGGACGCGCGCAGACGACAGTGCGCGCCGGAGGCCGGCGAAACGGGTGCGAGAGCGCCGAAGACGAAATGCCGGGCTCCCGCTCTTGCGGAGGTTCCGTCGACGAGGACGAAGACGATGAAGATCAAGAACTCGCTGAAGGCGCTGATGGGCCGGCATCGCGACAACCGCATGGTTCGTCGCAAGGGTCGCGTCTACATCATCAACAAGAAGGCCCCGCGCTTCAAGGCGCGCCAGGGCTGAAGACCCGGATCTGCTTCGCGCGCAGCGCGCGAAGCGGGCACGGACATTCTTTGCGCCTGCCATTGACGGCCGCAATCGGTGATCCATAATCACCGGTATGCGGCCTTTTAGCGTTTGTCTCCTGCTTTTGTATCTCGGCGGTCCCGCGCTTGCGCAGGGCGAACCGCCCGGCGTGCTTCCGCCCGAGGCGGAGCCGCCGGCGATGGAGGATCTTGCGCCGCTTCCCGAAAGCGAGATCGAATCGGGTGCCCGCGCCGCGATCCCCGACGAGGACACGTCGCAAAACGAGGTCGATGCGCTCTTCGACGCGCTGGCGCAGGCGCCGTCCACCGCGGCCGCCCGGCCGATCGTCGCCAAGATCCAGCGCAAGTGGATGCAGTCCGGAAGTGCGACCGTCGACCTGCTGATGTCGCGCGCCGGCACCGCCATGAAGGCCAAGGACAACGCCCTTGCGCTCGATCTTCTCGACATGGTGACGCGGCTTGCCCCCGACTATGCGGAGGGCTGGAACCGCCGCGCCACGGTCTATTACCTGACACAGGATTTCGGCCGCTCCATCGCGGACATCGAGCGCACGCTGGCGCTGGAACCGCGTCACTGGGGCGCGATGTCGGGCCTCGGCATCATCATGCGCCGGCTCAAGCGCGACAAGGACGCGATGCGGATCTTCGAGGAAGTCCTGAAGATCCATCCGGCAAGCGAAAACGCGCGTAAGGCAATCGACGATCTTGCCGCGAAATCCGCCGGGTCGCCGACCTGACCCGGGCAGTCCCCTGCAGATCCGACCCGATTCGGCCGGCGCCTGACGCGGCGCGGAACCCGGATCTCCGGCGCCGAACCGGCGGTGCCCGGCTCAAACGAGGTGTGTCATAAAGCTCCGAATGACTGTTTTCCTGCTCATTCTCGCCGGCGGCAGCATTGCCGCCCTCGGCGCGCTCGCCCTGCATGCCGCGCAACGCACGTCCGTCGCCGAGGCACGCTTTCCCCCGCTTGGCGCGATGCAGACGGTGGATGGCGTTGCCTTGCATTATGTCGACCATGTCCCACCGGGCTGGGTGGCCGGGGACCCGGTTCTGGTCTTCGTGCATGGCGCGAGTGCGAACCTGCGCGATCCGGTCGCCGCGTTCCGGCCCGCGCTGTCGGCGCGCTACCGGCTGATCTTTGTCGACCGGCCGGGGCACGGCTATTCGCAACGCGGGGAGGGCGCGGCGCATAGCCCCGCCCGTCAGGCCGCGCTGATCGCCGGACTGGTCACGCATCTGGAAGTCGGGAAGGCGGTTGCCGTCGGCCACTCCTGGGGCGGAGCGGTGGTCGCGCAGCTCGCGCTGCAGGCCCCGGACACCTTCGCCGGGCTGGTGTTCATCGCGCCCGCCACCCACCCCTGGCCGGGGGGTGTGAACTGGTATTACGACGTCGCGGCGCTGCCGGTCGTCGGCGCGGTGTTTTCCCATACGATCGCGCCGGCGGTTGCCTCGCTTGTCGCCTCGAACGGGGTCGACAGCGTGTTCGCGCCGGAGCCGGCGCCGGACAACTACCAGAAGTCCATCGGTCTGCCATTGCTGTTTCGTCCGCACAGTTTTCTCGCAAATGCCCGGGATGTCTCCCGCCTGAAGCCCGAGGTCGAGGCGGCGGCTCCGCGCTATCCGCAGATCGACCAGCCGGCCGCGGTGATCACCGGCGACGCGGATACCATCGTCTATCCGGACATCCATTCCGCAGGGCTTGTGCGGGACCTGCCCAATGCCTGGCGGGTCGATCTCGCCGGCGCCGGCCACATGCCGCATCACACCCGCACGGACGCCGTTGTCCGCGAGATCGAGGCGGTGGTCGCCAAGACCTATCCGGATCACATGCGCGCGGCCAACGCCAGCGAAACGAAAAACGCGCCCGCACGGCTTTGACCGTCGGGCGCGTTCGCTTGTCCTGGTGTCCGGCGTCTGTGCCGGAAGGTGCGGCTCTCAGAGGCCGCTGCTGCCGTCGCTTCCGATGAAGGCGATGCGCAGCATGTTGGTCGATCCGGGCGTGCCGAAGGGGACGCCGGCGGTGGTGATTATGCGCTGGCCGGGCTTTGCGAGCTCTTCCTGGAAGGAAATCCGGCAGGCGCGATCGACCATGTCGTTCTCGTCCTTGGCGTCATCGCTGACCACACAGTGCAGCCCCCAGGCGAGCGCAAGGCGCCGCGCGGTTTCCAGCACCGGCGAAATCACGATCACGGGAACCGCCGGGCGTTCGCGCGCGGCGCGCAGGCCGGTGGCGCCCGACGTCGTGTAGCAAACCACGGCCGCCAGGTTCAGCGTCTCGGCGATCTGGCGGGCGGCGGCCGCGATGGCGTCGGCGCCGGTGGGCTCCGGCTCCTGGCGCTGGCCATGAATGATGGCGCGGTAGTTCGGGTCGCGCTCCACTTCGCCGGCA
The DNA here is from genome assembly GCA_006384855.1 of Tetraselmis striata. Taxonomy (NCBI): domain Eukaryota; kingdom Viridiplantae; phylum Chlorophyta; class Chlorodendrophyceae; order Chlorodendrales; family Chlorodendraceae; genus Tetraselmis; species Tetraselmis striata. The sequence goes on along the minus strand of VCJN01000020.1, from coordinate 9,911 downwards.
ATGCGATCCATGGTCTCGACCGCTTCGACCGGGAAATCGCCGGCGGCCGATTCGGCCGAGAGCATGACCGCGTCGGCACCTTCGAAGACGGCCGTTGCCACATCGGAGACCTCGGCGCGGGTCGGGACCGGCGCGGTGATCATCGATTCCAGCATCTGCGTCGCCACGACGACCGGTTTGCCGGCCTTGCGGCAGGCGCGCACGATCTGCTTCTGCAGGCCGGGCACGCGTTCCAGCGGCATCTCGACGCCGAGATCGCCGCGCGCCACCATGAGCGCGTCGGAGAGGTCGATGATCTCGGCAAGGCGCTCGATCGCCTGCGGTTTTTCGATCTTTGCGAGAATGCCGGCCCGGCCGCGCGTCACCTTGCGCACTTCGGCCAGGTCGTCCGGCGCTGGATGAAGGAGAGCGCGACCCAGTCGACGCCGGCCTTGAGGGCCGCGTCCAGGTCCTTGCTGTCCTTCGGGGTCAGTGCGCCGACCGGAATTTCGGTGTCGGGAACGCTGACACCCTTGCGGTTGGAGAGCTTGCCGCCGACCTCGACCGTGGTCGTGGCGTGTTTGGCATCGCAGCTCTGCACGCGCAGGCGGATCTTGCCGTCGTCGAGCAGCAGGCGGTGGCCCGGCTCGAGCGCTTCCAGGATTTCACGGTGAGGCAGGTGCACGCGGCTTGCCGAACCCGGCTTGGGGTCGCTGTCGAGCGTGAAGGTCGCGCCGTTCTCGAGCACCGCGCTGTCGCCCTCGAAGGTGCCGACGCGCAGCTTGGGTCCCTGGAGATCGGCGAGGATGCCGATCGGCCGGCCGACCTTGGTCTCGATGTCGCGGATCGTCCTGACCAGCGTGTTGAGCCGGTCGTGATCCGCATGGCTCATGTTGATGCGAAAGACGTCGGCGCCGGCCAGAAAGAGTTTTTCGATTGTCGCGGGGTCCGATGAAGAGGGTCCGAGTGTTGCAAGTATCTTGACCCGTCTGTCACGCTTCATCGTCCACCCGTTCCTGTTTGTACCGGCTCCGTCAGCTGGACAGTCCAACTGCTCTGCTCGCCTGTATCGATTTCGAAGAATCCCGTGCGCTCGAATCCGCGCGCGACGCAATCCTCAATGCCCGAGATGGTGAATTCCTTCTCGCGGGTGCACATGAATGCACGTCCGCCCCATTCACCGAACTGGTCGTAGTCAACCGCATAGATATAATAGAACCGTGACACCAGCGACCCGGCCACCAGGGTCTCGCAGGAGTTCGCCGGAAGGTTCCACCACCCTTCGGTGACCCAGTCGTCATTCTCGCGGTAGCCGATTGCAACGCCGACCTGACTCTCGGTCTTGTTGCACAGGCGAAGCTCGGCCTGCGCCGGAGAGGCGGAGAACAGCGAAAGAAAAACCGTTAGAAGCGCTGCCAAGCCGACAGGAGCTCCTCCCCACCGGAGCTTGCGTGTCGCCGTGGTGCGCAGATGCCTTGCGGCTGTTTTCATCATGCGATTTCTCGTGCCACGACCATGCGCGTCATCTTATGGCCGACGGGCTTCAGGCTTGTCAATGATGACAGCCCTGAAGTCATTGACATTGGTGTAGGTCGGCCCCGGCCGAAGAAGATCATTCAGGGCCCCGAAAAAGCCTGTGCTGTCGTTTCTCGCTAAAAATGCGGCGGCATCATGACCTTCGGCCCGTGCCCGGCTAAGCGTCGTCGGATCGACAAGCGCGCCGGCCGGGTCATCCGCGGCACCGGACCCGCCATCCGTGCCGTCGGTGTCACCGGCGACCGCGAAGATGTCGGGATGTCCGTCGAGCGCGACAGCAAGCGCCAGCGCATACTCCTGGTTGGGCCCGCCGCGCCCGTCGCCGCGCAGGGTCACCGTCAGTTCGCCCCCCGACAGCAGCACGCAGCGCCGGCCTTCTTCCGCGAGGGCGATGGCGCGCGCGGCATGGGCGGCGGCGACCTCTGAGGCCTCGCCCTCCAGGCTGTCGCCCAGAAGGATCGCCTCGTATCCCATGGCGCGGGCCGCCTGCGCGGCGGCGTCCAGCGACAGCGCCGGACGCGCGACGATCTCGAACCGCGTGTCGTCGAACAGCGGATCGCCGGGCTTGGGCGTCTCGTTGCGCGGGTCGGCGAGGGCCGCGACGACGCTTGCCGGGGGGGTCGGAACGAAGCGGGCGAGAAGCGCGCGGGCGTCTTCGAGGGTCGAGGGGTCGGGGAGCGTCGGTCCGGAGGCGATCGCGATGGCCTCGTCGTTCGGGACGTCGGAGACCGCAAGGGTGGTCATCAGGGACCCTGCCCCGCGCGCAGCGGCCAGGCGCCCGCCCTTGATGCGCGACAGGTGCCGGCGCAGCGTGTTGATCTCGTCGATGGCCGCGCCCGAGCGCAACAGCGCCCGCGTGACCGCCTGCTTGTCGGCAAGCGAGACGCCGGCGACCGGCGCGACCCAATTGGCCGATCCGCCACCGGACAAGAGCACCACGATCCGGTCGCCCGGTCGGGCGCCGGCGGCAATCTCGAGGCATTTCGCCGTGCCCTCGACGCCGGCTGAATCGGGAACGGGATGCCCGGCCTCGATCACCGGGATGTGGCGTGTCGGCCGGGCATAGCCGTGGCGCGTCACGCACAGGCCGGTCAGACGGTCGGGCGACAGGCCATGCTCGTCCAAATAGATGCGTTCCGCCACCGCCGTCATCGCGCCGGCGGCCTTGCCGGCGGCCAGCAGGAGGATGCGGCCGTTGGTCTCCGCAGGAGGCAGATGCTGGGGCAGGCAGTTCTCCGCCCGGGCGGCGGCGACGGCTGCCTCGAACAGGCGCGTCAGCCGTGTGCGCATGAGATCTGTGTGTTGCATGTGCTGCGACATCCGGAGCCTGGATCTTTCTGCCTGATCGATTCGCGCGATTTGGCACAACCTTAGGGAAGGGAGGTGGCCCTGTCTCCCCCGAGTTTCCTGGCCAAGGTCCGATTTCAGGCGTTGTGGACCTTGCGCGGGGCAGGTGCTTTGTCCCATATCGGTGGCATGACAGCGCCTGCAACCCTTCCCCCCGCGCCGTACCCGGATACCTCCCCGGTCGAGCGGATTTCCGGCGATCCGCAAAGTGGCCTGCTGATCCTGTGCGATCACGCGGGCAGTGCGGTTCCGCGCGCCTATGGAAACCTCGGGCTGCCGCCGGCGGAATTCGAGCGCCACATCGCCTATGACATCGGCGTGCGGGCGCTGACCTTTGCGCTCGCCCGCGCGCTGAAGGCTCCGGCGGTGCTGTCGACCTTCTCGCGCCTGCTGATCGATCCGAACCGCGGCGAGGACGACCCCACGCTGATCATGCGCCTCTCCGACGGAGCGGTGGTGTCGGGAAATGCGCGGCATGACGCGGCCGAGCGCGAACGGCGTCTTGCCGCCTATCACCGGCCCTATCACGCGGCCATCGCCGAACGGATCGATGCCGCGATTGCCATAGGGCGCCCGCCGGCGATCCTGTCGGTGCACAGTTTCACGCCCGTGTGGCGCGGCGTGCCGCGGCCCTGGCACGCGGGGGTGCTGTGGGACAGCGATCCGCGGTTCGCCCTGCCGCTGCTCGACCGCCTGCGGGCGGAGCCGGATCTCGTCGTCGGCGACAATGAACCCTATGACGGCGCGCTGAAGAACGACTGCATGTATCGGCACGGCACCGCGCGCGGGCTTGCCCATGCGCTGCTGGAGGTGCGCCAGGACCTGATCGGCGATGCCGCCGGCGTCGCGGCCTGGGCGGCGCGCCTGGAGCCGATGGTGCGGCGGTTGCTGGACACGCTCCCCGAACTCGGGGAGATCAGGCATTACGGTTCGCGCAGCGACTGACGGACCGGCCCCTCGCATTTTCTCACGATCCACCCCTGGAGGATGTCATGGCTGAACTCGACGACACGAAACGCATCGAACTGGAAGCAGCGGTGTTTCGCCGCCTGGTCTCGCATCTGCGCAACCGCACCGACGTGCAGAATATCGACATGATGAATCTTGCCGGTTTTTGCCGCAACTGCCTGTCCAACTGGTATGTGGATGCGGCCCGCGAGGATGGGCTCGATCTCGACAAGGAGGCCGCGCGCGAAATCGTCTACGGCATGCCCTATGCCGAGTGGAAGGCCAAGCATCAGACCGAGGCAACGCCGGAACAGGCCGCGGCCTTCGAGAAATCCAAGCCGCACGGCTGATCCCTGGGGAGGTCGTGTGCATAAGCGTTCCGTATTCGTTCACGGAGCTTGAATTCGCCGTAAAATGCGCGCAAGCAGGGTTTTGCGCCGTTACCGGCTCCCCACATTCGAACCACGTTTCAAACGATCAAGGAGTGTTCTTCCATGTCCGATCCAGGCGGTGTTGCCGGCGACCAGTTGCGTGCCTTTGTCGAGCGCATCGAGCGTCTCGAAGAGGAAAAGAAGGTCATCGCCGACGACATCAAGGATGTCTATGCGGAGGCCAAGGGCACAGGCTTCGACGTGAAGATCCTGCGCAAGATCATTTCACTTCGCAAGAAGCAGCCGCACGAGCGCGAGGAAGAGGAAGCGATCCTCGATCTCTACATGCATGCGCTCGGCATGGCGGGACCGGCAAACGACGCGTAAGCTCCGCCTGCCCGGAGGGAAAAGAAAACGCGGCGCCCGAGGGATCGGGCGCCGCGTTTCTCGTTTCTGCAAGAATGCCTTCGCCCTGCGGCGCCGGGCGCCGCAGGGGAGGGGATCACATCGCCTTGACGATACCCTCGGTCATCTTCTTGGCATCGCCGAAGAGCATCATCGTCTTGTCCAGGAAGAACAGCTCGTTCTGGATGCCGGCATAGCCGGAGCCCATGCCGCGCTTGACGAAGAGCACCGTGCCGGCCTTGTCGACATCGAGGATCGGCATGCCGTAGATCGGCGACTGCGGATCGTCGCGGGCGGCCGGGTTGGTCACGTCGTTGGCGCCGATCACATAGACGACATCGGCCTGGGAGAACTCGGAGTTGATGTCCTCCAGTTCAAAGACCTCGTCATAGGGCACCTGCGCCTCGGCCAGAAGCACGTTCATGTGGCCGGGCATGCGACCGGCGACCGGGTGAATGGCGTATTTCACCTCGACGCCTTCTTCCTTCAACGTGTCGGCCAGCTCGCGCAGCGCGTGCTGCGCCTGGGCGACCGCCATGCCGTAGCCGGGCACGATGATAACCTTGCTGGCGTTCTTCATGATGAAGGCGGCGTCTTCCGCCGAGCCCTGCTTCACGGGGCGCTCTTCCGCACCGCCACCGGCCGCCGCGACGCTGTCGCCGCCGAAGCCGCCGAGGATGACGGAAATGAAGGAGCGGTTCATGCCCTTGCACATGATGTAGGACAGGATCGCACCCGAGGAGCCGACCAGCGCGCCGACGACGATCAGCGCCATGTTGCCCAGCGTGAAGCCGATGCCGGCCGCGGCCCAACCCGAATAGGAGTTGAGCATGGAAACCACCACCGGCATGTCCGCGCCGCCGATCGGGATGATGATCAGCCCGCCGAAGATCAGCGACAGGATCACGATTATCCAGAAGACCGTATGGCTTTCGCCCTGCACGAACACGACGATGAGCACGACGATCAGGAGCGCCAGGCCGGCGTTGATGGCATGGCGCATCGGCAGCATGATCGGTGCGCCCGACATGCGGCCGTCAAGCTTGGCGAAGGCGATGACCGAACCGGTGAAGGTGATCGCGCCAATGGCGACGCCGATCGACATTTCCACCAGGCTCGCGCCCGGGATCTGGCCGGTGACGCCGATGCCGAAGGCCTGCGGCGCGTAAAGCGCACCGGCGGCGACGAACACGGCGGCCATGCCGACGAGCGAGTGGAAGGCGGCCACCAGCTGGGGCATGGCGGTCATCGGCACCCGCTTGGCGGTGACGGCGCCGATGGCACCGCCGATGCCGAGACCCGCGAGGATCATCAAGAGACCGCCCGCGCCGGGTGCTGCTGTGAGCAGCGTTGTGGCGATGGCGATGGCCATGCCGGTCATGCCGAGGAAGTTGCCCTGGCGCGACGTCTCCGGGCTGGACAGCCCGCGCAGCGCAAGGATGAAGAGAACGGCCGAAATAACATAGAGGACGGCCGTGACATTGGCGGAAAGCATGTGTCCGGCCTCCTATTTCTGCTTTTTCTTGTACATGGCGAGCATGCGCTGGGTGACCAGGAAGCCACCGAAGATGTTCACGCTGGCCATGATCAGGGCGATGAAGCCGAAGCCGCGCGCGTAGCCCGCGCCCTCGGCCGCCAGATCGACGCCGACGGCGAGCAACGCCCCGACGACGATAACGCTCGAAATGGCGTTGGTGACCGACATCAGCGGCGTGTGCAGGGCCGGCGTCACCGACCAGACCACGTAGTAGCCGACGAAGATCGCCAGCACGAAGATCGTGAACTGGAAGACGAAGGGATCGATCGCTCCGCCGGTGGCCGCCGAGGCGGCCTGAGCGAGCGTGTCTCCCATCCCGCTGGCGAGCTGGTCGGCGTAGCCTTTGGCGGCATCCGCCGCCGCCTGCGCGGTCTCGGCCGCATCGCGGGCCGTTTCCGCCGCGGCCCTGGCGCGTTCGAGCGCTTCAGTGGCGTTTTGTTCCGTCATCTGGACCCCCTCTTACTTGGTGTCCGGCGCAAACGCCGGGTGCACGACCTGACCGTCGCGGGTCAGGACGGTCGCCTTGACGAGTTCATCGTCCCAGTTGACCGCGATCGCCTTGGCTTCCTTGTCGACGAGCGTCTCGGCGAAGGCGACGAGGTTCTTGGCGTAAAGCGCGGAGGCGGAGGCAGCGATCCGGCCGGGAACGTTCAGATGGCCGATGATCTTGACCTCGCCGGACTTGGCGATCTTGCCGGCCTTGGATCCCTCGACGTTGCCGCCGCGCTCCACCGCAAGATCGACGACCACCGAACCGGGCTTCATCGAGGCGACCATCTCCTTGCTGATCAGCTTGGGAGCCGGCCGTCCGGGAATGAGCGCCGTGGTGATGACGATGTCCTGCTTGGCGATATGGGCCGCGACCAGCTCGTTCTGCTTCTTCTGGTACTCGGCCGACATTTCCTTGGCGTAGCCGCCGGCGGTCTCGGCCTGCTTGAACTCGTCGTCCTCGACGGCGACGAATTTCGCACCGAGCGATTCCACCTGTTCCTTGGCGGCGGGGCGCACGTCGGTCGCGCTGACCACGGCGCCGAGCCGGCGGGCGGTGGCGATGGCCTGGAGGCCGGCGACGCCCGCGCCCATGACGAAGACGCGGGCCGCGGGCACGGTGCCGGCGGCGGTCATCATCATCGGCATCGCGCGGTCGTATTCGGCCGCGGCGTCGATCACCGCCTGGTAACCGGCGAGGTTTGCCTGGGAGGAGAGCACGTCCATCACCTGCGCACGGGTGATGCGCGGCATGAATTCCATCGCGAAGGCGGAGATCCCGGCCTTGGCCATGGCTTTGACCTCGTCTTCGTGGCCGTAGGGATCCATGCTGGCGATGACGATGGCGCCCTTCTTCATCAGGGCCAGTTCGTCCGCGGAGGGACGACGGACCTTGAGGACGACATCCGCGTCGGCAAGCGTTGCCTTGGCGTCGGCGGTCAGCGTCGCGCCGGCTGCCTCATAGTCGGCATCGACGATCCGCGACAGGGTGCCGGCACCCTTCTCGACGGCGACGTTAAAGCCGAGGGACACGAATTTCTTGACGGTATCGGGCGTGGCGGCGACGCGCGGTTCCCCTGCCTCGCTTTCGCGGGGCACTGCGAGTTTCATCGGCTGTCTCCTCCCAGTCTCAAATGGATGTGAATGTCAGGCGGCGCATCACGCCATGGTGACGATTGCGAGAAGCCCGGAAATCAGCGTGATCACCGCAGACGGGATCCAGCCGTTGGCACCGGCGAAGAGGCCCACGCCCGCGGCAACCAGCGTCGCGATCATCAAGACGGTTCCGAAGAACACGGCCGCGCCGCTGCCCATGGTCAGCATCAGCAGGCAGATCATCACGTTGATCATCGCGACGACGCCGACTTTCGAGAAGTTCAGGAAGCCGGTGTAGGTGCGCTCGTGTTCTGCGTAGTCCATTGCCGGGGATGTCTGATCGGACATGGTTTCCTCGTAATTGCCTCGTTCAAGAAGTTGCGGCTACTTATAACAGCTAAGAATGCAACGGCAACGCGCTGTTTTGCGGTGCACGCGGACCGATGTGCCGAAACGGAGCCGGCGCGGGTCCGCTCAGCCCTGCAACCCGACCCCGCCCAGAAGGTCGGACTGGCGCTTTTGCACCGTGGCGGTTTCGAAATTCTCGATCTGCTCGTTGAACAGGCGGAAGAAGTTGAGCTCGGCGCGCAGGTGCAGGAACACTCCGCCGAGACCGATGGCGGCGCGGTCCATGAAGACGAATTCGCGCGGCACGGTGACCGGCCCCTTTTCCTTCAGGGCCTGATGCACGCGAAACGCCTCGCGCCGGCCGTATTCCGCCGGCTTGACCCCGTCGGCGATGGAGCGCACCCGGTCGGTGAGCAAGGGGCCGTAGATGAAGCGTGCCCAGATGTTGAGGATCTCGATCAGCTCGCGGGTGAGACCCTTGAAGCCCCAGCGCTCGTAGGCGGAGACCACCAGCGCATCGTCTTCTTCCAGCAGGCCGCGGTAGAGATCGACGACGCCGGCGACGAAGCCTGGCGGGAAGATGCGGATGCAGCCGTAGTCGAGCAGGTTGATGCCCGCGGGTCGGCCGCTTTGCGAAAACACCGTGTAATTGCCCAGATGCGGATCGCCGTGGATCATGCCGAAGTGGCTGAAGGGATGCCACCAGGCCTTGAACATCGTCTCCGCCAGCAGGTTGCGGTCCTCCAGCGGGCTGTCCTTGAACGACAGCAGCGGCGCGCCCTCCAGCCAGCCCATGGTCAGGAGGCGCCCGGTGGAGAGGTCCTCATGCACCTCCGGCACGCGGATGCGCGGCTCGTCCTTGAAAATCTCGCTGTAGGCGGCGATCTGTTTCGCCTCGCGCTTGTAGTCGAGCTCCTCGCGCACCCTTTCGCCGATTTCCTGGGCGATCTCGCGCGTGTCGATTGCCGGCTGCATGCGCCGGTGGACCGAAAACAGCAGGCCGAGCTGCTTCAGGTCGGCTTCCACCGCCGAGGCCATGTCGGGATACTGCAGCTTGCAGGCCAGCGGCGCGCCATCCTTGGAGACGGCGCGATGGACCTGGCCAAGCGAGGCGGCGGCGGCCGGCGCGCGGTCGAATTCGGCAAAGCGCGATTGCCAGTCGCGCCCGAGCTCCGCCGACATGCGCCGCTTGACGAAGGGCCAGCCCATCGGCGGCGCATCGGCCTGAAGCTGCGCCAGCTCGGTGGCATATTCCGGCGGGATCGCGTCGGGGATGGTGGAAAGAAGCTGCGCCACCTTCATCAGCGGCCCCTTGAGGCCGCCGAGCGCGGCCGCCAGTTCCGCCGCCTGCTTCTCGTTGTCGATCTGATAGCCGAACACCCGCGCGCCGGCGAGTTTCGCCGCCAGACCGCCGACATTGGCGCCGACCCGCGCGTAGCGCCCGACCCTCGCGCTCATGCGGTTCTGTTCCCGGTCGCGTGGCGGTGTCGGCATGGATCGGATGTCTCCGTTGAGGAAAAGGCGGCGGCCGTTTTGGCCGGATCGACGTTACCCGGATCTACGTGCTTGGTCACAGAGCGGATTGCCGCAATGCGGGATCGGGTCAGCCCCTTGCGGCGATCTCCGCAAGCTCGCGGAGCAGGGCGGCGATGGCCTCGCGCGCGCCGGTCAGCCCCTTGTAGGCAAGCTGGTCGGCATCGAGCGCTTCCAGTTGTGCGCGCAATCCTTCGGCAAGTTCGGCGCCTTGCGGATGGCGGGCGAAGGCGGAGACCGGGTCGTGATGCACCTTGATGGTGAAGAGGATGTCGCCGCTTGTCGGCAGGCGGCGCAGGGTCTGGCGTTCCACGCGCACGAAG